>JAVSBV010129862.1:0-17688 GCA_033117975.1 Parotocinclus spilosoma
TGGAATTTTGGTCCAAATAAGCGAATAACATTACACGTATATAATAGGATTTGTTTTGGTACTTTAGGATTTGGTCCAAATAAGCGGCTGGTCCAAATAAGCGGGTGGTCCAATTAACCGGATTCAACTGTATATGTCATAGTGCGGTCTACCATGCTTAAAACACTTGCATTACAAAATCAAACTTAAAGCTCATTTTATAATAAATAATTGAATATCTTCTGTAGTTTATGTAATAATGTACATATACCGCCCATTTCACAATGGCCCAACTTATGGTATTTTGACTTCATGATGGAAGTTGTATAATAAACACATCACTTCATCCATTTGAATTTTGATTTCTTTTAGCAAGCGGTAAGTATGAACAGTTCTCTCCCACGCCCAAATGAAGTCGTCACTGTGTGTTGTAAGGAGTCATGAGGGAGTGATGAGTGCTGGGAAATTTAGTGAGGGGAAAAAAAAACGGTCATGGTCATGGCTAATTGTTTTTTGTTTTTCACTTTCAGTTTATTGTTCAATAAATGCCAGAGGTATTAAATACCTGGACACTAGATCCGATTTAAACAACCTAGAGCAGTAAAATTTGCATGAAATCATTTAGTATGTCACTGACTTGATATAAATAAGGCTGGTTTTGATATGTATATGTCAGATCGAGAGGACCTTTTTTGTCAAAATTATGTGCGTGCAATCATTATGGCAATGAAGCATCATAAAATTGGTTAAGCAGATAAAATGGATGGAAAAACTTTCATCAGATTGCATTTGATGTGCATATTTAGCTATAAGAAAAAAAAATCATGAGCACAATTAAATATTTGAATCATTTGACAGCACTAAAAGCCCCTGACAAATTATAGTAGCCATATTGTAACAAAAGCTAACTAGCAATGTACGCTCACCTGCTGCTTTATTAGGCGTGCTTGTTCAGCAGCTTGGTAACGCAAATACCAAATCAGCCAATCACATGACAGCAACTCTATGCTTTTAGGTATGTAGACTTTTGAAACCCTTGTTCAAACAGAAGAAAGATGATTTAAGGGACTTTGTATGTGACCTGATTGGTGGTGCTAGACTAGGCTGGTCTATGTATTTCAGAAACTGTGGATCTGCTGGGATTTTCACACGCAGTCATCTCTAGGGTTTACAGAGAATGCTGAACAAGAGAAAATATCCAGTGAATATCCAGTTCTCTGGGTGAAAATGATGTGTTAATGCCAGAGGTCAGAGGAAAATGGCCAGACTGGTTTGAGCTAATCGAAAGGCTGTCAGCTAAAAACAGGCAACTGAACTTTTAGTTCGACCAGACTCTCCAAAATGGGACAACAAAAGACTGGAAAAAAGATAGCGATCCATCTTGCCTTGTATTAACGGTTTAAGCTGTGAGCGATTGGTGTAATGGATTTTTTACCTGGCACAATTGGAGCCCTTTAATATCTGTTGAGTATAGTTTAAATACACTGCCCCACATTGATTGTTTAGTAGGGTGTATGGTCACCCAAAACTGCCAAAACCCACTGACAGTGATGAGGCATGGACAGAATCAGATTGTTCAACTGTTCTTATGGGATCCTCTTCATATTCATTTTGAAATATCAATATCAGTATCAAAACCTACCAGAGTATTGGTGCTGACCATGTCCATCTCGTTTTAAGCACAATGGGATACTTCCAGCAGAATAATGTAAAATGTGATTAAGCTCAAATCAGCTCAAACTGGTTTCTTGAACATGACAGTGGGTTTACTGTACTCAAATGACTGTATTTTGGGCTTTTATTCCCTCGAGTTATAGTATGTAGGGAATAGTTTTAGTTCTAATTTGAAGGCCATGAACAGCCCATATTTAAGCTTGTCTACTTATATATTTTTTTTAGATGTGTGTGCAGGCAAGTACAACAATATACAAAATACTTACTTATTGTGAAGTCGATACGGGCAGTTGATTCAAAATTATCCTCAGTCTGATGTGCACCATATGTTGGCTCTAGTGGAAACCCGAGTTGTTTATGTGCACTCCCTCCTGCTTCGGACTTCCATGAATGGGCACGAGATTACCAGAGTACCTCTGATTCTGACTCCGACCGGCCAGAACCTGACCTTGAACAGGACGATTTTGCGAGCCGCCGATTTCGCTCGGGAACCGGTGCTACACCTGCAAACTTTGCCGTCCCAGTGAAAACCAAGAGTTCAATAATGTTCCCTGCACTGACTGATAGTGCTCAGAGGTCATGGATCGCCATGTCCGATGCCTCACGGCTGGCAAACGCAACGGCAAAGCAAAGGTCAGATATTAAAGTGGCTTGGAACTTTGTGAAAATCATAGTATATGTAGTATACGTTTTCGCTCAGTGACCACCTTTTTATTTTTTTTTATTTTTTTTTATTTGGCCTGCCTAATGCAGCTTCTGTTTACCTGTGACTCGAGTGTGGTTGCATATGCTGCTTGATTAACTCCTGGTGACTCATCTTGATAAACTGTTCTTCGTACCTCCCTTCCATTGGCACTTTAATGGAAGTTGATTTTAGCAAATGCTTCTGGCGTAAGTGCATAAGTGCAGAGTTGGTTTGCTGACCTGCATCTCAGCATTCATCTCATCCTGACCCATTAACCTTGGTGTGATTATGCTCAGCTAACCTTCTAATGAATGCAGCATTATGACAGCTTTGCATGAGCGAGTACTTTTTCCTCCTGATGTTGTTGCGTAATTAAAGGGAATATTTCCGTCTCGCATGGACAGCTCCGTTCCAGACAGCTGCACATCACACCTGCACGATGCCATTAACGGTCAAGGCGATGACCGAAGTGCTAGTGTGGATGAGTTTCTGCTGAGAGTGTGGAATGAGTCCTCAAGTGAATCAGATGAGGGCCGAGGCTCTGCCGACCCCGTCCAGGACGACCTCTACGCCCGCAGGGTGCTTCAGGCCACCCATCAGACTTCCTGTAATGCCGACTCTGACAAGTTCCTGCCCAAATACTGGACTCCTGAGGAAGACGCTCACGTGAACCAGATCAGGCTAGGCTCACAGAAGAGACCTTGGTATAAGAAGATGCAGGGCTTCAGGTTGGTCCAGGATTGTGGAGCTTACATAGAAAAGATAAATACAGGATGAGTCGAAACCAACAGGGCACCCCTTTATTTCACAATGAACAAAACATAATGAAAATTGACATATCTGAATACCCCAGCAAGTAATGGGTGAGGGTGCCTAGATTTTGGGCTATGTCCTGAACATGGTCGCCATCTTGAAAGCTGCCATATTGAATCAAGGGCAGGTTTTTCCAATAGGAAGGTGGTCATGTAGCATATCAAAAAAGACCAGAATTGTCTCAAATTGATTGCTGCAGTCAGATACGCAGAATCTCTTGTGATACACTGGAGCAGCGACCCCTGCCCAGGGTTCATTCACCCACCCAGGGTGAGCCTGACCAGAAAAAGCAGAGTTAAACATGCAGAGTTATAACATACTCGGGATCCAGTCCCAGCGGTGCTATATGCCAGGGTCAGGGCTGCAATAGCCTATGTTGAGGGGAGTGGTGTTCCCCACACAGCAACAGTAACCCCTGCTGGCCCTTACACAGGGACATTTAGGGAACGTGCCCGCCTGTGCCTTGTTTATTCTGGGATACACTTTTGAACCTCAGAAATCAAAAAGCAACCCTAAAACAAGCTGGATGACATCATGTAAATGCAAATGAAAAATTGTTGGTTTTGCGGGATTTATAATCTGGGCTATAATGAGGCTAACTTAAATTAGCCTAAATGATTTAATTCTTCATCCCACTTGCTTTCACTGTTTTTAGTATTTCATGGCTTTACTCTTTCCCTTTTGTCATCTTTTTAATTTTCTCCCCTCCTTTGCTTTCTGTCTCTCTCCACAATCCTGGCTTTAGTCGAAAAGCTTCTGGTTCATCCGAGGAGGACTCTGACTTTGATGTTACTCCTTGGTTGGGACCTGCTCACCCCTGCACATCCGCTTCCAGATCCACACACTCCTTTTGAAACAGCTTGCACAAACTTAAAGCACCTTTTCCCCCCCCAAGATTTCTTCTTTTGTATCACAATATTCTGAATTTCTTCTGTTCTTGATAAATCAAAACATGGACTAGTTAGATGGTGTTGAGGACTGAGTAGAGGAGCTGCTGCCTGAGGCAGAGCGATATGTGCTGTACTAGTTTCTGGTTTAAACCTTTAGCACTATGGTTTAATCTTCCACATCTTGGAAGTTTTACTTATATTTCTAGCATAGAAATCATACAGTGAAGAGTGATTCCACATTCTAGAAGTTAACATCAATATGTATTAATAAATGATGGTTTGCTGATGGACCGTCTACTTTTTGGAATCATGAGTTATTTTAGAATTGGCCACAATGCTGGAGACAATTTGCCCCTCATTACATGTTATACTGGTTACCTCTAGGTTTAACCCGGTCCACACTCTAGCTTAAATTCACTGTAAATTGAATCTTTCTTTTACATTTATTAAACAAATTCGGGTGGTTTAAGTTGGTAGCCATCATGTGATATAAACCCATCCTGTCCCTTTTGGACTTTATCAGGTTGGTGATCATACACAGGGACTGTAGCACCAACTGCTGTCACTGCTGTGATGGACTGGCATCCCAGACCTGCACTGTACTTTCGGAGATGGGCTCCCTGTGACCATGACCAGCAAAAGCAAAGATTATGATGTGTAACAAAAATCATTGTTTCCTCTGTCTGACTTATTATTTTCTTTTCTGTACAGTAAGACACGGAGCGCCTGTAATATGCACATAGGTAGTTTGAATTCCAAATACTCACGTGCTTTGGTTTGGTCTATCCTCTTGTCTCAACATGCCTTTACAGACTGTTCAGACCCTTAAGCTTGGAATTCAAATTCAGAAAACTTTATTCATCCCCTAGGGGCAACTGAAGGTATGCAGAGCAGTGATGACAAGATGTAAATGAGAATAAATGAACGTAGATATAAAGTAAGTAAACATTTATGTACAAGAATGTGAAGCTGCTGGGCTTGAATCGACCCAAAGTGCAAAATCATGGCATTTGTGTGGAACTAGCTGATATAAGACATATATTTTAAATTGGAGAACTAATTTCCTACGTCTTATTGGTGTGGTAACGTGAAATTAATATTGCCAGTCGTTTTGTTTGGCTGGGTCTGAGCTTCTAGCTCGGTATTTTTACACCGTGCAGTCTTTTGACAATGTTTTGCTGGACATGTAATGTGTTTTATAGCAGCATCACAACTCCTATTCAATTCAATCAGCCATGCGGGATTTACGTTTGCTACCATAAAATGTATGACTTCCATTGGGTTGTATAAGGGGTTTATGTTTAAATCCACTGCTCACAACATTTAGGGGATATTTAAAAATCTATGTGAAGAGGATCCCACAAGAACTGCTGGACAATCTGATCCTGTCCTGATGCCCCATCCTCTTTGATGGAAGCCAACTTATGGTTGTAACCCTGCTCCTTTCTTACCACTGATGCTGATATGATGTCAAAAAATAAATAATAACTAATTTGTGCTGTTACATAAAAGCTATGCCTGATGACGTTTCTACAAACCAATTAAAATTCAGAGTAAAATCCACCTAAAAAGTTGTTTTGTTGGCTAGAACTATGTTGGCTAGCTGTGAGCAGGATTGTTTTAAATCTTCTGCTCCAAAACTCCTCTAGAATTTCATATTGTCTGTGTTAATAACGGTTTTGTCTTTGACTCCAGGACCCTCCAGGTGGGTCCTGGAGATGTTTGCTAGGGACTATCAATTGAAACTGTTTGAACAATGCTGTTAATAGCTGCAGAAAATTCAACCTTTTATTTGACTGCATTACCAGTAGCACTTAAACATACTTTCTGTGTAGAATGTGTAGACTTTTTTACATTTTGACTTGCTGTCGATCACAGAATGAACATGTATTTAATGACCGGAGAAAGCAGGATAGCAAAGAAAAGAAGCAGTGCCTTAAATCACTTTTGTTTATTGCTGTGACTTGCATGCATTTTGTCCCATCATATCCATCTGAATTTACATTTACACTATTTAGCAGATGCCCTTATCCAGAGCGACTTGCAAAAGTGCTTTAACACACAAGTAACATAATCCATTCTTAATAATTAGGAATCTAAACAAGAATTATATTTTCGAGGGATGGAAAGAAAGAGAATGGGGGTGGGGGTTTAGTCAGGGTAAGTGCAGAATAAGTGGGTCTTCAAACGGTGCCAGAGACTCCACCACTTGGGAGCAAGAACGGTGAAGAGTCTAGATGAATGACTTCCTTGTCCCCTGAGAGAGGGCGTGACCAGTCGGCAGTGCTAGAAGACCGGAGTTTGCGAGGTGCAGTGCAGGGTGTGATGAGTGTTGCAAGGTAGGAGGGTGCAGGCCCATTTTTAGCTTTGTAAGCAAGCATCAGAGTTTTAAATCTAATGCGAGTAGCTACAGGGAGCCAGTGGAGAGAGCGGAGCAGTGGTGTAATGTGTATACACTTGCGAACATTGCAGCTAAATTTTGGATCAGATGTAAGGATCGAATTGTGCTCAGAGGAAGAAAAGTCTCAGTTCAACTCGGCGAGTGAGATGGAGCAAGTGGTGATAAAGGCAGTATGTCACTCATGATAATGAAGTACCCTCGGACGCTAAAACGTCACTGCATGCTCGCTTCACTGCTGTGTTTATTTAACATCACAGTAGAACTCTGGCTATTTACAACAGCAGTAAGGTTCTATTAATGCTAGTCCAATGCGTTATAGTGAGCTCATTTAATGACCATTTAACTCAACACATTTTTGAAATGGGGGTAGGAAACCAGAGTACCCAGAGTAACCCCATGCAGAGAGCCTCAGTTTGGATTCCAACCAAAGATCACTGGAGCAGTGAGGTCACTGTGATGCCTCTTCACTGCAAGGTTCTTGCAACGGTGTTTGTGTTTTGGTTGCCCTGATGGTGACTTTTAAATATACTCTTTAAATGCCCTCTACATGCTTTGTGTGCAAGTTACTTCCAGTTGATTGGCCCAGCCTTAACCTTTTTTCTAACTTATTGTATCTCAAATGTTTATGAACCTATATTTGGAATGCTTTGCTGCTGTTAATGGTTCAAAAGCTCTTGTTCTACAACCCCAATTTCAATGAAGTTGGAACATTGTGTAAAGCATAGATGAAAACAGAATACGATGATTTGCAAATCCTTGTCAACCCATATTCATTTGAGTACACTACAAATACAAATTCAATGCTTGGACGGATAAACTTTTGGTGCAATTATTCACTTATTTAGAATTTGACGCCTGCAACTTTATTGGAATTGGGATTGTAGTTGGTGTAAAAACGATCCGCAATATGTGAAAAGATCTCTGTACAGTATAGTGTTATGTACTAACCAAGTCATTATTCCAAACCTAACAGGAGCAAGTCCATGAGCGACATCACCTTGGAGTTTGTGCCTAGAAAGAGTGAAAGCAGCACAGCTTCCGATTCATGGAAGGGTCGCGAGGATAAGGCCGGAAAGATCTTCTTAAATCCTTCAGCCATAAACAATGTGCAGTGGGAGCAGATGCAGCATATTAGGACCAGGCTAAAGGAGAATGAAATCAAATGGCAAGAAGTGAGTACTGTGTTGGTCAAGAAGGTCCTCGGTTCAAACACAGGATGGAGCGACTTGGGTAATTTCTAAGTGGAGTCTGAATGTCCTCCCTGTGTCTGTGTGGGTTTACTCCAGGTACCACAGTCCAAAGACATTTTATGTTAATGAATTATGATAAATTTGCATTGACATCTGTCTGTACGTACAATATTTATACACAGTGCTCACCAAAATTGGGGGCTATTTTAAACTGAATACAAAGCGATTTAACAAAAAAGGGTTTGACTTTATCTCATTTAAACTTCAGAAAAGCAAAAGTATATTATATAATATACATACTCGGTGGGGACTATCAACATTACAGGCCTCTCCATTCTTTATCGGTGGGAAAACATGCAAACTATTGCAGCATATCAACCACTTACTGTCCTCTCTGTATAAATTAGTGCTGCATTATAGTGCAAATAAACACCTTTTAGGTCCTACATTGTGTGCTCCCATCTTTCTCACAGTATATGGAGGTTGGATTGGGTACCAATAATGAACATGCTTTTTGGTAAACTCTGAGTGAATAATATCTGATGTTTCAATCAAAGGTGGTTCTATGGGATTGAGTGATACTGAGTAACCTGAGTGAAATCTGGCAATGCTGCTGCCTCAGCCTGCAACTCTAAAACTATATAAACTTTATTATAAACTGAACTCGACCCTAACATTGTATCCGTTTGACCTGAAATACATGTGGCAGTTTTGTGCAGTGCAGCTACTTCTCTTGTTGTTGTTGTCTTCAAATTCTTTACTTGGTCACAAATTACATTTAACTACCTTGACTTAATTTATTCAAACATGCCTTCCAACCATGGGTACCTTTTTGTTACTTTCCTAGGACCTGAAAAGGTGGAAAAGTCGCAGGCGTAGTACCAATTCGGAATTGCACAGGAAGAAAGAGGAGAGGGAGCAATTAAGCCCCATCGACACTAGGACTTCACTGCCCAGGGAGGTGCAGCAGCAGAGGTAAAACATATCGAACCCTTGTTAGACGCTACCATACAGAGTTACATTCACAAATGCCACTGCAAACCTCATGTTAAGCGTGTATAGAAGTGGCAAGAAATATCCTTCAGGTTCTTCAGACCTGAATCCCACTGAACATGCCTTGGATGTACTGGGAAGACGTCTCGTAAACCGTTCCATTCTTCCCACAACACTTCTTGAGCTGGAAGTTGCCCTAGAGCAAAAGTGGCAAAGGATCCCACAAGAGCTGCTGGATAATCTGATCCTGTCCATGCCCCATCACTGTCTGTGTGTTTTTAGCAGTCGTGGGTGACCATACACCCTACTGAACAGTCAATGTGGGGGCACTCTCATCCAGTTTGACATGCTTCTGTTCACCAAAATAAATATATATCACTTACTACTCGATCACCATAAATGAGTTTTATTCTTGGTTGCATAATCAAAACTTTTTCACTTCTCATATTGTTTAATTAAATAAAATCAAATACTTATTTTAATAGGGATATTTCTAAATAAATATTAAACTATGTAATGTGTGGCAATATTATTTATAATGAATTTAATTGCTTGAATAAAGCACAATTTAAAAATGCTTTGACCAAAGTTTCTAGTGTATATAGAATAGAAAATACATTTACTGACAAACCAAAATATAACATACGATGGGTTCTTTCTGTGTGGAGTCTGCATGTCCTCCCCGTGTCTGCATGGGTTTACTCTGGTTTCCTCCCACAGCCTAAAGATGTGTGTGTGCTAGGTTAATTGGTGTATCTAAAATTAGTCCTTAGTGTGTGACTGTGTGTGTGCGCTTTACTATGGATTGGCGCCCCGTCTAGGGCTGTTCCTGCCCTTGCGCCCAAAGTTGCCAGGTGGGCATCGACTGGCCCGTGACCCCATGTGGATTAAGTGGAAGATAATGAATGAAGTGAATTGAATGACATTATAGCACTTGACATATTTTAATAAAGTTATAACCCTTTTTTTTTTATTAATTCTAGCGATTGTATTGCTTGAGCAATGGTTTATGAGCTCACCACTGACCATATTCACAACCTACTTCTTCAAACAACAACACAGATTTGAAATAAATGGGATTAAATTGTGAAAAAGGATACATTTTTATGGTTTATTGGTGAAAAATAGTTATCTGTTGATACATAGTGTTTCACTATGTAATAATGCGTTTTAGCCTGGTGTCTTTGACCCTCTTTGTGCTTTTGGTTTGGTTAATGTTATTTCATTTTACATCGTCTTATTTTACAGTGAACAGGAGGAATGCCATGAATTCAGCGTGCACCGGCAGCTCAAGCTCAAGCCCTGGGAGCCTAGCTCCATTCCAGAACCCTGCAGCAGTGTCCTCACCCCCTCCCAGCCTAACGTCCAGAGGGAGGAGCTGCACCTGGACACTCTGGCTTCAGAAGAGGCATTTGCACCCTCGGCGCACTCTCCGTTAACAGGCAGCTGCATGATGCCGATGCCTATGAGCTCAGCTGGGTTGTCCAGTGTTGCTGGGCTTTCTGCAATGGGAGCATGTCTGAATGCCAACAACACAATTAAACAGGACTATTACAATCATCCAGTAATGTCCCAGCAGAGCCAGGAGGCTACAGCTGGAGTCACAGAATACATCGAGAGCTCATCCACTGTGTTGACAAGGTCTGGCTCAGCAACTAACCGCTCAACTCCAGCGCACACCCCACATGCCAAGCCCCTCGAGGGTGCTTTGTCAGGTGCAACACAGATGTCTGCCACACTGCCTAAAGGTTTCCGGAGGTCAGAAGGTTCCTCGCGACTCTCAACAGGTGTCACGCCAAGACCTTTTGCGGCCAAACCCTCCAAGGTGTCCTCCATGCCCAGATTCATTTCTGTGAGTATTTCTCATTTGTTTTGTCTGTCCATTTGTTTGTCCCTCTTCCAAAAGAACACTCTTTTTGTGGTTTCATAGATAAACATTGCATGCATTTACATGCACTTAGTACTGCAGAGAATCAGATTTTTGGTAATGCAGTAATGCAATCAACATCCATGCTCTTGTGTAATCGGATAAGGGGAAAGCGCCAGGTTTACGTAAATCAAGCAATAAAAAACGTTGTAACTTCATTAAATATACTGCGTTTCTGGGCCTCCACAAAGTGTTCAATAGCCGTTTGACTGCCTTTAATTCCGTGATGAGTTTACACACCTAAGTCAGTGCAAAAAGTAAAATTAATCCAAGTCTTTAGAAATGTGTAGGGGAGCGCTTCTGAACATGTGCAGACTGAAAACACTGTTTATATTCAGGTAACATGCAATGAGTAATCCGAATACTGGAGTAAAATCCAGCTCTAAATATCAGATTACATTATTCTATATACATGACCTATAATCGGGTAATTGTAAAATCCATTAGATCCAGAAGCGCATATAAACACACTTATTGTGTAAGATCTGTCATATATTATACCTTTTTAAATTTTTTTAAATACAGTTTGAAATGCTTTTAGGTCTCTATCTATCTATCTATCTGGTACAACTTTGTTACAGAGTCGCCTATAGGGTCCAAATAGGAAATGTATTTTAAATCTGACAGAAATACTCGATTTTATACTGCTCAAAAACATTAAGGGATAGTTCATTATGGGATAATTACATTTAAAATATCCGCCAAATTTTTGTGAGCAGTATAAATATCTGACATTTATTTGCATTTAAGTAATTTAGCAGGCACCGTTTTCCAGAGCAACTTACAATTAATACAAACCAAGCAGTTGTGGGTTAAAGACCTTGCACTAACTGTGGCAGAGGTGGGTTTTTAACCCTTGACCTTCTGTTCCATAGTCCAGGACAGCCAGTCCCCATTAATGTCTTTTTCCAACTGTAGTTTGTGTTTTAGGAATGTTTAAGGCATGCTATGCATTGCCATCCTAGCGACCCTGTGTGACCCTGTGTGAAATTGGACATTGGATTTGCGAGAACGTATCGCCATTGTAAATCAGGAAGCACCTGTAGTATTTCGTTAGATCTTTTCCATGGTATTTGTGATGGTGAGAATAAAACTAATGGGACAATTTGATTGATAAGGCTGTTCTTTACTGCAGAACATAATGTAGGAACCTAGAGGTCACTTGCCTCTGAAAATGTATGTTTTAACCAGTTTTTGATCGATATTTAACAATAATCAGGCTTGATCAAAATCCGTAAATCGATTATTCATTTGAGGCTGATAATTAGTTATCATGAGTATCAGTTTTATTTCTGTTGGTTGTGTCTCTGTCTCGGCTGGATGGACACACACACGCTGTGAGAAGTACACACAGTGTTCTGTGTGCAGCGTAGTGTAACTCGAAGCCATGTGATAGTTTTGCAGCCCACATTAATAATAAAACGTGGTCGCCATGCCGCTTAAAGCTCTTGGTTCATAATGAAACCCAAGCTTTCATTCTAGTGACCTGTTTTAGCTACATAGTTTGTGTGGTTAAAATCAAGTCATTTTTATACAAGGGTGTTCAATTTGTTTAGGTTGCATCAGAAATTTCTTCATGTAGGTTTTTCAGTTATTTGCAAATGAACCTGACAACCAAAGTACATTCTATGTAGTCTTAATAAAAAGGTATATAAACAAAAGTTCTTGTTGGCTGTGGTAATGGTTGAGGTACTGGACTATGAATCGGAAGGACCAAACTCCTCTGCCAAATCTCTCCTCTGCCAAGCCTCCACTGCTGGGTAATTAAGCAAGGCCCTTTTAGCTACAGTTGCTTGGGTTAGGTTGGTTGTGAGTTACTCTGGATAAGGGATAAATCTACGAACTGATTAAGTGCAAATTTAGAGCTGAAATAAGAGATGTAGCCTAGTAGTACCTTTGGAAAGATCTTGTACTTGGTACACTGTAGATGGTAAATTTCACCCTGTGCTAGAAGAGTGCACAAATAATATAAAAATAATATGGTTCCAAGGTCCAGACCGTAAATCACTATTAGTCTCTCCAAATTTGGAGTGCATCACATGAATTGCTTTGTTAAAAAAAAGAGTTTTTGAGCAGTATTAAGGACCTTACAGTGCAGAGAACCCCGGTTTGGTCTCGACCCGAGACTGTGTGGAGTTTGCATGTCCTCCCTGTGCTTGCTTGGGTTTTTTCAGGGTACTCAGGTTTTCTTCTAAATTTCTAATATGTTAGGTTAATTGTGTTTCCAAAGTGCTTTGTCTATGGTAGTTTCTGCAATGCAATGTCGCTGAATAGGCACCATAATCCCATTATGTAACATCCCCTAATGTTGTAGTTAATAAGGATTTTCTTTTAGTCACAAACTATGTCAAGCTCCTACTTTCTAATATATTGACTGGCAGGCCATTAATAATTTGTCCTAAATTATTTTTTAATTAGTTAATTACAAAATATGTCTGTGCCCTCTTTTCTCTTCCTGATGCAGGTGGATGATTCCTACAGTGGCCTCTACAAAGATCAAAGACCCCAGGTTCCCACATCAGTCAACCTCAGACAGAACGTCACCACAGATAATGAGAGCCCTCACCCTGCTGCCGAGTGGAAGGACGAGGAAGAACAAAGAAATGCACGAGAGTCAGCTCCTAGCATTCAATCCTTCATGTCTGCCAGCATCATGACCCCCTCTCCCAGAAACAGGAACCTTAAAGGCATGACTGAGAGTGCAGATGACAAGGTAAATAACCAGTATAATAAGCTATACTATTGCTGTAAACTGTAAGATTTGTGGGGAAAAAATACTTTAAATGGACTCATTTTAAGGACAAGTTGCATAGTTTTTAGCCACAGACTGATTTTACAAAGGCTGGGGATCTGGCACGGTCATTATTCGTGAGATTCTGACTAGATTCCTTTGAGATAAGAGCAATGGTATTTTACATTTACGGCATTTAGCAGACGCCCTTACAAAGTCTTACAATTCAAGCAATCCTTGCTTAAGGACTCAAGCGTGGCAGCTTTGGCAGAGGTGGGATTTTGAACCTCAACCGCTAGGCTACTGCAGTCCCAGATCAAATGATGTTATGGACATTGTACATTTCTATATTATTTGCAATGCTTGAATTTTTAATGACTTTTAATTATTACCCCTACATTCTGGAGTGCAGGAATTTCTACTCGTAGTACTGCACAACATTAAATATGCAAAAGAGTAAATGGCCCAGTTCCATTTGGAAGTAAATGTAGCACAGTAAAATGAGTGTTTCCATCATTTGGTCAGACAGTTGTAGGTCTACATGAACTGAACTGGTAAAATCAACCCTAAATTCATAAAATCACTAGAAAAGAAGGTGCATCTATTAATTGATTAATAACTGAATTGCAGCCCTCAGAATCCAATCATGAGGTGCCAATTGATTCCCACCAGTAGTGACATCTCAGTAGTACACTGCCCACAGAATTTAGGGGATATTTTGAATGAATATGAAGAGGATCCTACAAGAACTGCTGGACAATGCCAAAATACCCAGAGATTGATAAGCCATGGACAGGATTGGAATCAGTCAATGTGGGGCACTCTCGTCCAGTTTGACATTCTTCTGTTCACCCATGAATATATCACTTGCTACTCAATCACCATACTTAAGTTTGCATCTCATTTGCATAACCAGAAAAACATTATTTGGCTTTTGTGTATATAATTATACTGCTTATAGGGTTTGATAAAGTAGGAGTTTAAGAACATGGTTGTCCACCATTTAAGTCCACCAATGGTTTGTACTGGAGCTCTAAAGAAGTAATAGATACACAATCTTCTAGAAATACTTCAGTGTTCATCGTTTACAGGTAAGGAACTTAAACCTTGCTGTACTCCTGCTACAGTATTTGCAGATATAATAAATAGGAAACAATAATACACCCTTTTGTGGTTGTTTGGCAGTTTGTTTATTTAATGTGATCTTAATTCCAGACATCCAGAGGGACTACAGTCTCTTCCTAAGGCAACAGTGTTCAGCAATAGGACATTTTTATTCATCAAAAGTTAAGAAGGATTTGGACTTCAGCTAGATATTGACCCAAAATAGACCTCAGATTTGCAACAATTGCTTGAAGTTCAAAGAAGGTCAAGGCATGCTCATTGTCATGGACGTTCCACAGCCATGTGACCTGAACTTAATCAAAGCCTCGGTGTGCACAAAATTGTACAACCTATGATGATGTGAGCATACTGCTGATTGACTCAAACATATGTCTGTGGCTTTTTTTTTTTTTTTTAAGAATATTAATCATTAAGGATGAATTTGTAGTCAAAGATTTTGTGATGTACTTCACAAATAAGCTATTCTGCCAAAATAAGCTTTTTACAATGGGGCACTGTCAAAACAGCTTTATAATAGCAATAGAGAAAAAAAACTTCCTAAATGTTACAAGGAGACCTTTCCTCGTCCTTGGGTGGCTTGGATGATACATGCAAGAATTTAACCAAGTTATCCAATAAGATTGCTGTAATAGTAAATAAAAAGGAGCTCAATAAACATTTACACAACAAATTTAATTTTAATAGTAAATAAAATACATATACTTATAAATTACAGATGGTGTAATATTATGAAAAGTATAATAAAATAGAGAGGACAAAGCTATACAATATAAGAAAATAATGTAAATATATAAAATGTGATGTTAGAACTATGTGAGGAGGTCAGCATGGAAAGCACTGTCTCACAATGTTCTACTGCTCAGGTTTCTCCACAGGATGTGATCACGTGATTGGTTCAGGTAACATTTCGTTCTTTCTCGGTCAGGTGAATCCCAAAGACGTTCAAGTCACTCTGAGTCAAAACCCCAACAGTGGTAAGGACTTTGGATTTGAAGCTCACTGGGATTCCACCGGTTCTCGTATCAAATCTGTCCAACCAGGTAAGAGACTACAATAACCCACAAATTTATACAATGGTAATACTGTTTAAAACAAGTGAAATCTGAACTTATTTAAATAGATTAAAAAACACCATTAACAGAATATTTTATTTCTGGAGAACATATCCGTAACTAAAACCGTTGATAGCTTTGATTGGTTTTATAATAAGAAGGGAGGGAATGTAATAGCTGTTAACTGACTAATGCTAGTGTAATGTGATCTACTTTCTCTGCCTGATAAGGATTAGAGCTTTGCCATCCTGTGCTGTCAAATTCAGTCATATCTAAAACCATGTTGGCATACCTTTAGTCTAATTACTATCAAAGAATTGACAAAATTTAGGCACCATTGGACTTCATGTTTTCATTCAGAAAATATTTAGAAAAAAAAAGTTGTTTAAACAGAAGTCCCAAAACTTCTATGACACTGTAGACAATGTTTTTTTTTTTATTATTAAGACTGAAGTAGATATGATTTGATACTGAAAGTAAACCTTGTTATAAAATTGATCACTAAAGTTAATAATTAGGGGTTTAATGTGAAAATTTGAATGTGGTTGAATTATCATCCAATAACTTATGTTCTCTTAGTTCAGAGTTTATTGAAACGTTCCCTGAACCTTGTTTTATTTCACTCTCCCCTTCAATGACCACCTCGTGCCACACTTGTGTGCACCTGTGAGATCGTGTGATGGCTATAAATGATTTATGATGAGCATTAGCCTGATAAGTAATACGTGCCCATTGGGCTATCGGGTTTCTTAATAACTACATTAAAATGGATCAGTTAACGATTTTGTGTTAAAATGTATTGAAGGTTGTACATATAATTGGAATTTATATTACCGCTAGTAATCTACCATGTGCCAACAATGTTGCTGTCAGAGAGACATTTTTATGCCTGTAATTTTTTTTTTTTTTTTACATTTGGTACTCTGTCCTGTGGGACGGCTCGGTGGGTAGGACCGCTGCCTCACAGCAAGAAGGTCCCGAGTTTAATCCCAGGTTGAGTCCATTTCTGTGCGAGTTTACTCCAGGTACTCCAGGTTTCCACAGTCTAAAGACTTGCATGTTAGGCTAATTGATACGCTAAATTGATATTTATGTGTACATGTATAGCTAGGCTTGAGATAAACTTGTGTATAAATACCCTTGTGTGTGGGTCGTTAAAATGGTCTCTGATGTTGATCTACCATGGATATACACAAGTGATCCTTCGTGTCCAATATCTTAGACCAAATTCCATGTTCCTATTTTTATATTGTGGTATGTACATGGTACACTATATGCTTAAATAGTTAGTTGACTTTAATATACAGTACATGGGAGTCTTAGTAATTAGAATGAATTAATCAAATACTACCATCCTCCCAACAAGCAAGAACAACAATAAGCAATATCTAAATGCGCATTGTGCTATGCTGGTCATCTGGAGGGTAATGACAGTATGTGCCGTCTAATGTCCATCCAATCGATGTCTGTTCACTTAACAACAGATGTCTTGAAAAATTATAATGGAAGATAATGGGGAATACAAATCTGTCTTTTATATCTGGAGTTTAAAGTATATAACCGCAGTGTTCAGCGCTGCCCGGCATGATGTTACATTGTACTAGGGCTGCCACTAGCGATTATTTTAATATTCGGTTGATCGGTTGATTATGTTTTGCAATTAATCAATGAATCGGATATTTAAATAAATATATTAAATAACTAAATATATTAAAGTAGCAAAAGTGCAAAAGCTATAGAGATACGCACACATTGGCACAATACGCAAGTGTGTAAATACCTAATTACACAAATTAGAGTAGCTCGAATGTTACCTTAATCCCTGTCTAAATACAATTCATCCTGCCTATACAGTGCAGTGTCTTCATTTATACTTAGTCAGAAAATTAAAACTTAAGCTTAATCATTAATTACCACAACTGTGTACAGGTTATATTTATTTCTACAGCACATAAGCACTGCTTAAGCTAATTACACTTGAATTAAAAGTAACACACACGTACTCCATCACTGCTATTATCCAGTTAACAAGCAATAAACAGCATAAACCGTGTTATGCCAGGTCGTATAATGTGTGCACCGTTGCGTCTCCTCACTTCAAACCAGAACAAAACTCTACTGTAGAGACTCTTACCCTGCTGTTGATCTCCCTTCATCCTCATCAGTTACTCCAACATGTTTCCGTTTCAGGTTCTGTATCATCACCGTTTGCTCCCGTGCCAAGTTAA
>JAVSBV010129873.1:0-17686 GCA_033117975.1 Parotocinclus spilosoma
TGAGCAAGCCTAGGGCGACAGTGGCAAGGAAAAACTCCCTAAAATGGTAGGAAGAAACCTTGGGAGGACCAAGACGTAAAAACAAGTGCTGGCTTTAAAGAATGTTTTCTCTGATTTGTTAGTGTCGTTCCAATCATTGTGTTTTACAGTGTTTCTCTACTCAAAATGTCAGGCGCTCTTCCTTTACAAAGGGTGGGGCTGAGACCCCAAAAAAGATGGGGACAAAAAGTAATACCCACTAAAGCTCTGATCCAACAAGCACCACTAATAGGAATTTTTAATAAATAACTACAAATACACACACCAACATACTACCTTTATTAATTTCTATTAAACTTGCTTAACTCTGCGTCAATCCAAATCTCCCTCCAGCGAATTCCTCAAGTTGGCTGCCCTGATATTCAATATTTAGTAATGTATTGAATATAATTATAATATTAATAACATATCTTGAGACTCATAAGCTGAAATCTCATTTCTACCTGTGGTAAATGCAGGCTAACTAAGCTAGTGTTAGCATGCTAATAAAGGAAATCAAGAGGGCACTGGCGGTATCGGATTAGCATAATGATATCTATTCATAATTATTACTTTGTCATTTACTAAAAATAATATTTCTGAAGTCTAGAAAACTCCACTTTTGGTTTCTCATGTTCTAGCCTTACTTACTGTTCCTACTTAAGCACACATACATAGATGCACAAAAGTTGTAAGTGCTTTCTAATTGAAACCACAGGCAATTCTTCTGAGTGCTCTTGCATTTGCCCTTTGGGATCAGAAGTGAGAGATCTGAGAATAAAGCATGTTCATCCAACGTCATCAGGCTCCACATTTCAAACAGCATGTTTAACATTAAGAGTAGGTGCTTCTGCTCGGAAACTGTATAAGCTATAGAACGTGCATCTAAAATATGAAGATTTTAAAGTACTTTTAGAACCCCTTAGCTCGAATTATTTATGAATTTAATTAATATTAATTAAACATGTTGTTCAACGTGAATAAAACATGGCCTGGTAATAGAGCCACTGGATTTCTGTTCTGCGTTGTAAGAATTTTTAAAACTATCTAGCAGTAGTGGGATTTTGTCAATAACAAATGTTTTTAATGCAGAGGCTTTTATTTTTATATAGTCTAATGCCTAACTAAGATTAGTTAAGAAAATCTTAATGTTTAACTTTTAGGAAGTTTTTTTAAATTTATTCAAATGTTATCTTTAAGGTGGCTCAATAACTTGCTGGGTTTCACTTCAGTCCTGGATTAAATCCCAGGTGGAGAGGTCTGAGTCCTGCATGTCCCTTTCATGTCTTCAACAAAAGCTGACAGAAAAAAGATGGCAGCTTAAATGCCACTCAGAGCAAATATGATTCAGCTGTCAGTATCCTGGGGAGATAGAGAGCCTCCTGTGCTCTGCTGCACCTTACTTAGTTTTATGTAGCTGAGGACATGCTGAGACATTTGTGATTCCATTGCATTTTAAGTTTATTATGTTAATAAATGTTATGTTTAATTTAGAACATTTACTAAACATGTAATTTGACTGTGGTGCCAACACTATCCATAAGCCTAATGGACTAGAACTTATCCCAGCAAGACTGGGTGCCGCTTCATTGTATTGCAATACACACCCATTTACACCTAATGACAGTTGGTAGGAACCAGTCTACCTTCTGGTATGTTCTTGGAAGCTGCAAAGAAACCAGAAAACCGGGAAACCCACCAAAATATGAGAAGAAACTGCAACTGGCTGAAACTCAGTTTCCATCCCAGCTTTTGGTTCTTATTTTAGTTTGTTTGTTTAAGCTTTCCTATTAATTATCTGTAAAATGCAAGGTCATACAATATGTATGTATTATCTGATTAAAGGTGAAGGTAAAGGTAATGACTTACAAGTTATACAGTCTTACAATTCAAGCAATTGTAGGTAAAGGGCTTGCTCAAGGGCCCAACTGTGGTAGCCTAGTGGTTAAGGTACTTGCCTCTGGACCAGAAGTTCCAGGGTTCAAATCCCACCTCTGCCAAGCTTCCACAGTTGGGCCTTCAGCAAGGCCCTTAACCCATAATTGCTAGGATTG
The DNA here is from genome assembly GCA_033117975.1 of Parotocinclus spilosoma. Taxonomy (NCBI): domain Eukaryota; kingdom Metazoa; phylum Chordata; class Actinopteri; order Siluriformes; family Loricariidae; genus Parotocinclus; species Parotocinclus spilosoma. The sequence goes on from JAVSBV010129873.1 coordinate 2,073, forward strand.
TAAGACTGTATAACTTGTAAGTCGCTCTGGATAAGGGCGTCTGGATAAGGCCGTAAATGTAAATGTAAATGAGAAGGGGAAATATAATAATAAATATGATGGCATGACACATAATAAACCATTGCACATACAATCATGTATTATAGGTGAATTATATGTATTATATACCTAGAATGTTCATTTCAAACATTTTCTTTCCTTATGAAAATAATTTACACTGATTCTGCACACAGCTACAGAACGAGCTTTTAAATCTGAGCAATTACACACCCTCGCAAAGGAGAGATATTCCACTTTCATCACAGCACAACTGAATTTATAGCAACATACGGATACATTTCGAGAGACAATATAGTCCTCAATTTGAGCCCACCTAGTCAATGCAGCCTTTGCAGGAAACATAACTATAAAACATTTTGGATACTTGAATAAATAAATGAAATAATAAAAAATACTTTTTTCGCTTGATCACTGGTGATTTTAAGGTCTCTAAACTTTGCCTTGGTTCATTCAAATGAACAAAAATCAGATTTAATTTTCTCCATGCATACATCAGATTCAATTATAAAAAAATGTAAAAGACATGCAAAATGATTGAGGATACCTGATTTTCTATCAGATGGATTTCTTTCATGCTTTAATGGAATCTGGAGTCTTTCCAGAGACCTGATCACTTTATTTACAGTACATTAATTATACATTATTAATATAGTTCAAGTTCAAGTGTTTCTTATTGTCATTCCAACCATATACAGTGCTATACAGCATACAGTGAAACCAAACAACGTTCTTCCAGGACCAAGGTGCTACATAAAACAATAAACGTCACAACATAAAGTGCTCGTGTACGGCATGTGCTATACAGGACAATAAACAATAAATACAAGAACAAAGAACACAATACATAACAATAAACAATAAATACAGGCAACAGTGCAGATAGCCCACTGGTAGTGTGAGCAAAAAGGTGCAGATAAGTCCATATGTACAATATATGGTATATATAAATAAATATTATTATATTTTTAACATAATATGTTATAATATAAAGCTTAAAGTATTAAGTATTATTTTATTATTATAGTCTAAGGCAATGTAACTTTCTCTTCTTCTTTTAAACTTAGAAGTCACTAGACAAAGTAAACGTCAGTTCTACCCATATTTATTATTAAAGGTAATGATGAAGGGCAGTAACTTGTTTTTCCATGTTAGCCAATCAGAGTGTAGATTTTATTAAGGCATGAGGACTGATTTTTGTGTTTGAGTATATTGTTGATATTTAGTAACAATATGATAAGTAGTTTGCATTCTTTTGGTCATATAGCGTCTCTGTCTCAGCTCAGTTTTATGAACCATAGTAAAGGTGAGATTAAAATGTTTGATTAAAATGTAGTTGTAAGAGTAAGACGTTCTATTCACAGTGTTGTGTTTACCAATCTTATTGTATATGTATTAAAGAACAGCAGATCAGAATTGCAATGCTTTTTACAACAAACAAGCCATTTTCTTTTCATAAACATTGCCTGTGTCAGCAGTTCCTGAAATGGGTCCCGTTTGCTGCTGTAATGCTATAGTAACCAAACTTTCTGCATTTCCACAGGGACAACAAGCACCTGCCAAGGGTATTTTTTCCATTTACTCTCGCGTATAATCTTCATTTAAAATCGAGTGATCGTCCTAAAGCTAGAACAATGAAACCTTCAAACACAGGGCACACTAACTCCACACAGAGCTCACCAAACAAGTACTTGAAAATGAGAAGTGATCAAAATGAATTATTTATCCATTGTGAAGAGAGGAAGCCATTCATCTTAGGTACTGTTGATAAACTATCTTTGAATTGAGCCTGACAATGTCATCATGACTGGACGTCAGTCTCATTGAGTTTCTTCTCTTTCACTCCCCATGTGTCTTTTTTTCCTCAGAAGATGAAGTGTGTTTGACTTTACAAAGTGAATGCATCATGACCTTCAGCTGACACCAACTTTAAACCATGCACTAACATGATAAAAAATTAGATTGATCATTTTGCTACGGAAGCACATGGTGAGATCTGGGATGTATTAAACGATAAGTGAACAGTAAGTTCTAGTAATTGATGTTTTGGATAAAAGATGAATGTAAAGGAGGGATGTTAACAAGGGACTGATCATTACACAGCGTAGATTATTACCAGTGCTTAATATGATCTGGATCCTGCTGGACTGATTTCCAGAACCTCTGATATTTGAATTGCATAACACTTATATATGTGGATCTGGCATTTCTGCATTTCTAGACAAAAGACAATATAAAAATAAGCAAAAGATGATGATGCTTATTTGCATATAATTTCCTCCAAAAATCAAAAGGTACACCTTCTTTGATGATACCTTTAGTCCTAGCGTGATTAAATGATTAAATCACCAGTCATAGGGCTAGATGATAGTAGATATAAAATTGATATTTTGTAGGCTACTGTATGAGGTGGAGCACAATATATAGATGTATATATATATATATATAGTACAATATATATGAAACAATATATGGACCACAGCTCTGTGAATCCCAGAAATTATCAAGTGAGCGGTCTCAGGGTTTTTAGGTTTTTAGGTTTAAGCTTTTTAGGATTGTAGCAATGCTGAATTGTGGTGGTTTGAATACCTGATTAAATTTAAGTAAGAGCCAAAGCCTGGACCATAGCCCTGTTAATCCCAGCTGTCTCTGTAAGGTAGTTGATTTTACCCACTTGCTGAGTGTTGATCATTGTTGAGTTTTCCCCTCCCAAATTAGGCACTTATTACTACATCGAATATCAACTTAAGTTCACAAAAGACTTATGAGAGAAATACAATAACACACTTACACCCCATGGCGTGTCCATCATCATGCGTCAGAGCTGGAACGATGATATAGCTTTGTCTCTTACTGGTTTCTCCACAGTGTTCCAGTCCTTACTGATTGCCACACGACACTTTATCAAGATTTAGTTGCTTTTGCATTTACATTAGACTCCAACACTGTGTAATATACTTATAAAGTGTGATTTTTCCAGTACACCCTTTAGATCAATAACAGTATCGAATACATTCCTTGTATAGTTGAACAGACTCCAGTTTGTTTGATTAAATTCCCTTTATCAGCTATACAGTCAGTTAACTTCAGCGATATCTGCAGATTTTTTTTATAAAATACAAGGAATGGATTTATTTGCCATAATATGTTCTCCTGTATTTTGATCAGAGCACGGTTCACATGAACAAACCTTTCTTGTAGAGAAAAGTTGCAGACTTTGTGTGGCTTTTCATAGGTCTGATGACTTCTACAGCCCACATTGTCAATCTCATGTCATTAAATGAAGCCCAGTTGCAGAAGTGATAAGTAACGATTTTTAAGTATTTGTAATTTATAATGAATTATGGGACATTTCATTTTGAAACATCCCCTTATTTTTTCATTATATTATATCTTTTTAATTCTTTTTTTATTTAGGCAAATCCTACTGAAAAGCCAGTTGGAATCCTATGCAAGACATTTTAGACAAATTAGGCAAAAAATTCTTTTTTTTTTTTTTTAAGAAAAACTAATTTAAGACTTTAAGTCTTTTTAAGGTTTCGCGAACACCCTGAATTATAAGTGCTTTAGCAGCATTTATTTAAAAAATCCTCATGTTCTCATGTCTGAAAATGGTTTTATTTAGCAAAGGATGTAATTGTAGTGCAAACCATTATGTGTATCACGGCTGTTTCCCTCTGGCACTCAATAAAACACATTCTGTTTTTAAAACTTTTGTAAAGAAGTACTTTTTTACTCTAAATAAATTTAGTGGCATGTTCTTCTACTTGAGTAAAATAATATATAAGCCATATTTCTTTCTCCTTGAGTACTTTTGATCACATTAGTAGTACTTTTACTTAAAAAAAGAACTTGTGTCACCTTTGTCCACTTGTTCACATACTTCGGTTCTTGGGCTGAGAACAATTAATCATTGTTTTTATAAAAACATGAAAAGTACATTTGATTATGTGCTGTAAGTTTACTGAGAATGTGTGTTCTCCATTATTATGCTTAGATCAAGAGCAGACCAGAGTAATTACCCAGGTGAATCCACACATGCACCGTGGCTTTTATGTCTTTGTCTCTGTAGTTTAATGAAACACTGATTTGAAAGGGATCAGTGCTGTAATCTCTTTCTTTGTGTGCCGACACTCAGAATGACAACCCTTGTGCTATAATAATCAGCTTGCATAGAGTCTGCAGGCGACCCGTCAGAAACGCACAGCTTGAATGTGTCATTGGAGACCTTGGTGCTTGTGGGTTCAGGTCAAGCAGCTAGCACACAGAGCTTCGTGACTGAGTAGCTGTTCATTAGAGAGCATTACGGAGGAGGACGAGCAGCGCCAACACAAGCCCTCAGCGATTCCCACTGACTCATCTCCGATGCCAGCCAGCGGTGTAATTATGAGCGATTGTTCTGGCAGCCGAGTTTAGGTGGGTGGGAAAGGGAGGGAAAGGGGCACCATGCCAGCTACATGCTACAGAGCCATCAGTGCTGTTCATCTGACTGGAGCTGGCACTCCCAGCGTCCCTAAAAACGTTTTGTTAATCATTTAGTTTTCACAAGAAGACATTATATACGTAGAACGAGAAAGTTGCAGCCTCTAATGTGAGGGAAGGTAATTTGTTCGGATGAACTACTTTCCTGAACAAAGGGATGATTTACTGGCACATCACTCTCTTATCTCTTTTCTTTTTATCACCTGGCTTTGATATAATTCACTCATCTGTCATTGCGAGACCTTCAGCTCCAAATGCATAGCATTCTCGACCCCGTTTTCTTGGTTAAACACAATTCAAAGGGATGCTTTTCTGACTTCGCCCTTGTCGCAAAGCGTGCGGGAACTTATCTCTGCCAAGCAATATAAAAAACGATCACTTATCATGTCATAATAAGAAAGTGTGTCTTCAAAACATATTACGTCATAAATAAGAAGTACACACATTTCATGTGTAAGTACACCTGTTCAACTGCTCCTTACCGCAAATATCTGATTAGCCAATCACATGGCAGCAACTCGATACATTCTGACGAGCTGCTGAGCATCGGAATGAAAAAGAAAGATGATTTAAGTAACAGAACCTGGCTGCTTGTTGGTTCTGAATGAACTGATGGGCTTTTGAAAAACTGCTGATTTACTGGGATTTTCACACACTGCCATCTCTAGGGTTTATCAAGAATGGTCTGAAAAAGAGAAAATATCTAGTTATCTGGATGAAAATCTTATTGCCAGAGTTCAGAGGTAAATGGCCAGACTGGTTTGGGCTGACAGAAGGACAACAGTAACTTAAATAAGCATGCGTTATGCAGGGGATCATCTCTGAATGCACACCGCATTGTCATTGCCTTGTATCAACAGTTCTGATGGTAATGTAATGATGTGGGGAGATTTTCTTGGCGTAAATTGAGCATTGTTTAAACACCACATCCTTTCTGAGTATTGTTGCTCACCATGTCCATCCCTACAACGAACAATGGAACCATCTTCTGATGGCTGCTTCAAGCCATGCACCATATCACAAAACTCACCATCTCAAACTGGTTTCTTGACCATAATGATGATGTCATTGTATTCAAACGGCATCCACAGTCACCAGATCTCAATCTCTTTGGGATGTGATGGAGTCTTATCATGGATGTGCAGCCAACAAATCTGGAGCAACTGCATAACGCTGGCATGTCAACATGAACTAAAATCTCTGAGGGAAGTTCCCAGGACCTTGTTGAACCTACTCTTGAAGGTACTTTTTAATAACAGTTTAAATAGCCTTACTATTTTCTAATATAAACATTAAAGTCTTGGTACTAAAATAGACTCATACGAAGCACAGTGTGGAAATATTCGTATGACCAGAATTAGACTGCAAACTCAGCATGCTTTGACTACACGCCTTTTCACAGCCATTCAGTCGGGCAGTTGAAAATATTTTTAAACCCAGCCAAGCAATACCAGCTGAATTATGGCCAATAAAAAGCAGACAGCATCGAGGAGGAAGCCGCTGCCAGCAGCTCCGTCATTAGCTCTCATTTTCAGATCTTAATAGCACAGGCACCTTGTTTAATAAGCATAGATTACAGATCGTAAAGGGCAATGGTGTGGCGAGCGCCGCCGTTCTGGGATCAGGGAAATATATCAGGCTATAGTGAAATGGTCTCTACTTTCTTTTTTCCCAGCGGGCATCACGGAGAGATGCAATAAAATGACAGCGCATCCTGCTGACTGTACTGCATACAGAGGCTCATTCATGTGGGTCTCAAGGACCCTCCGGAGAGCCCTGGTACATAATGAATAATGGCGTTAGCTAAAAAGCCAGAGCAATGACACGACGTATGCACTGAGACTGAGTAGCCAGCTAAGGCACAGGGTCATGGTAATATCGCTGACCTTGAAACAAGATTATAAAAATGGCTTTATGCCGAAGCTCATCGGTCAGAAATGTTTTAAAAGGAGTACCTTAAGGTCGCGAGTTGAGCACTGTACGATTTGTCATTCACTGTGAGGCTCAGTTGGTTCAAAAAAGATTCATATTTACTGCACAGATGTACGTTTTAAGATGAAAGAATGCTCAAGTGTATCAAACTAGAAGCTTTTCAACCATACAGTCCAGAGGTAAAAATGAACACAGACTTGGGACTGTAGTGGATTAGTGGTTAAAGTACTGGTTTGCGGAACACAAGGACCCGGGTTAAAATCCCAGCTCTGCCAAGCTGCCACTGATGGGTCCCTGAGGCAATCACTTAACCCACAGCTGCTTGGGTTACAAGTTTTGTCTACAAATGAAAGGCACTGAGTAGTTTAGTCTAACATATGCAATATATTTTATGCTGTTTTCACCAATATGTCTTAAAGTCTTAAGACAATGCAGAAATTGTTCAAAAATAGAAAGAAGCGCATGGGATTTGCATTTCATTTTGAAGAAAGTCACATAATGCATTCAAATTGCACTGTGTAGTTTTATACAAAATATACATTACTGTTTTGTTGCTGAATTTAACAGAGTTGGATTTAAATGAATGCAAAGATTGTGCCGGCCCCCATTTTTTATAGGAGCTAACCTAATTCGTATTATTTTTGAATATTTGTAGGAAGGTTTTCACTAGATAAATATACTGGGAAACAATAACTTGTTTAGTGCCAGCAACTAAAATATGAAAGTATTTTAAACTAACTATATTTGATGTTTTTTTTAAAAAGCTCTCAAATGCAAATGTCTGCATGCACACACTGTGAGCAGGATCTGGACGGCTCAGACAGATCACAAGCAGGTTTCATTTATCTCCCTCAGTTTCATTGTCTACAATCCAGATATTCCACCTTCACTGCACTGGACCATTTTCCAGGAATGGCAACACTGCCTTGGCCTGCCTGGTCACCAGATTTATCGCCAACCATTTCAACCATCGTTCAAACCATTTATTGGACCAACTCTGACTCCAGCTTCGTGAGCCATACATAACCTGTTTACCTCCATGCCCAGCTGTCTCCTCTATCCAGGCTAGAGGCAGCTTAACAAGATATTAGAGCCTCCTTTCAAACTTATCCTCTTGCTTAATATTATAATCATCATCTATTTGCTTCTCCTGTTGGCTTTCATGCACTAGAATTCAGGAATTCTAGCTAACACAGCATGTGTGCAAATGTTTTAGGGTGCAGCTTTGATGCTGACTGGAGGGGTTTACTGGGGTAGATCTTTGTCTGTTTTTTTAAAAAGCCTCCTTATTGCTGTCTTCATCCAGAAGCATTTCGTGCTCTGTTGCACAGCCAATTTAGTATCAACCTGGCAGTTTCCCAGTGAAATTTCTGCTGCTGTCCTTCACAAGCATGTGTGTGGAGAGCTGATACAGCCCTACACCCTTTCAGACCGCACAATGTAGCTGTAATCCCTTTCACAAATACACAATAAGCACAAATAAACCCGTACGCTCTTTGCTAATGACATGCTCATGTGGCTGATCATTTACATAACAATTAGCAGGCAAATCAAACAATCCAAGCAGTTGAGGTTTAAAGGCTTTAACGCCCATCAGTGACAGCTTGCCAGATGTGGGACCTGAGCTCTCTGGTCAACGCAGAACGTGAACCGCAAAGCCCAATGACCTTATAAAGTAGGCCTCTCAAATCAAACACATGATCCTGAGTTTTCACGGTCACATCGCTACCAGTCGCTGAATAAATAATGTCATTCCTCAAACAAAAATCCTGTCATTTATTCATGGCTTATCAGAGCTCAGAAATGAAAAGCCCTTACAAGAAGTGACACAGATTCTTCAGGCTGTAGAAATGTAGTGTTCAGTCTGGCCTGTCTCATTATGTCACGAGCGCACGAATGATGAGTTACAATTTTAGCATGACTGAAGGGAAGGACGCGTCGGTATTAAACTCTGCCCCCTCGGAGCCCCCCCAGAGACCTTTAGAACTGCCTGCATCTGCAAAACTCACTGCATGGGCTGTCCACTTATCTGACAGCTGCTGGAAAGCAGAACGTATATGAGCTGTATAGGGGTTGTAGATGCGCAATAGTAAATAGTACAGACAGGTGGAAAATCAAAATCAAAAAACATATTTGCTTGATGGATATGGAGATGAAGATGGAATGTCGTAACTGCGGTGTTCTGGATGACTTTCCTCTGGATTTAGAAACATGACTTAAGGGATTTTCTCAATTCATCCACAACCCTAACCCCAAAGCTAGATTATAAACTGATGCCAAGGGACCATCTGACTTTCTTCCATAACAATCTTGACAAGCCAGCTTTATGAACCTCGCTTTGTTTACTGAGGCATCATCATGGCGAAACAGGAAGGACATTTGAAAAGCATTGCCAATTATAGTCAGGTCAATGCTGAAGTAGATAAAGGTCATGTACCTTGCTCAAGTGTCCAACAGTGGTATCCTGGAAGAACCTCAACTTTTCGAACAGTAGCCGAATCAAAACTCAAACCTACTTCACATTGTACTTGATTTTTCTTGACCAGGTCACAGGCATTCTGTTTGTTCTCTCTGGAGAACAGGTGAAATTGTGTCAGGCAGAGGCTACAGAAGTACACAAGTTCTTTACGAAAGTAAAAGTACTATTAATCTTTTTCAAAATAACGTGATAAAGTAATAGTATTAACAACTCCAGTAGAAGTATAAAAGTACAGTGGCGTCTTAGCATTCAAGCTTAATTGGTTCCAAGAGTGTGTTTGAATTAGTTTTTTTTTTTTAAATCAAATTTCCTTTTAAGAACTACTGTCAATCGGATTAATCTGATCCCGACCCCCAAATAATAGTTTTTATGCATATATTCTTATTCAGATTGGTGGACGGTAGCGCTGCATCACAGCAAGAACGTCCTGGGTTCAATCCCAGGGTGGAGTGGCCTGGGTCCTTTCTGTGGAGTCTGCATGTCCTCCCTGTGTCTGTGTGGGTTTACTCCAGTTTCCTCCCACAGCCCAAAGACATGCGTGTTAGGTTAATTGATTAACACTCTACAGTGTTGTGCGACAGTGGGTGTGTGCCCTGCCATGGATCGTGCTTTGGGTGCTTCATCCAGGGTTGTTTCTGCCCTTGCCCCCAGAGTGGGCAATGGCTGGCCCATGACCCCTTGTGAAGATAATGGATGGATGGAAGTACTGAAGTAAAAGCATTATTTAAAGGTCTATTTAACTACATTTTGAAACATGGTGTCTTTTAATGATTACAAGAGATAAACATCCATGACACTGAGGGTATGTAATGGTTTTTACTACAACTAATTGAATCATCTGAAAAAATAATGAATATAATTTTTGGCTAACCACAGCAAGAACGGAATAAAATATGTATTGATTCAAGAGGAACCACAATTTGTTTAAAAAATGCTACTACAAACCACAGCTTCCCTATTTTTACAGGAGCTATTTGAACACTCCACTCCACTACTTTTTGCTAGAGTAAAACACATTATGGTTGGCATTAAGAAGTAGAAAAGCTTTATAAACATTATACTTTCAGAGAATCACGCATGACACACATTCGCATTCCACAATTTTGAGTCGTCTGAGTATCTGAGTAGGATTTCTCATCTCATAGATGTCTATCAAATAAATGTACATAGCAGTGAACCTTGGTGATCCATCCACAACCCTAATTCTAACCCTAACTCCCAGACACAGCCAACTATGCCCTCATATGACTCTGACTTGATCTGCTTGCATCTTAGAGTCCACCTGAATGCTTTCCATATATAATTAGTGTATTTATTATTCTTGGTATGCGTTCCCAGCATCAAATGTCAGCGTGCTCCGAACTTGATGAAGTTCCACCAGTTTAAAATCACCTCACAGCTGAACACAAAGCTAAAGAACAGGTCAGATAATCAAAAGCAATTCGTTTCATTGATCGACATCATCAAGTACAGCCTTTTTTTTTCTTCTTTTCCCAGTGTGCACGCTTCACTTCAGCTTTGTTTTATGGTTGCTGGTTGCATCAGTTCCTGTACATTTAGTGTAACTCTATTCAGAACATCAGCCTTAGAATCCACACGGCAGCTTTTACACCCTCCGTCACAGAGCTGCTCTAAAAGCAACGTATCATGCACCATTGTCTTCAATTAACAGTTCTCTGGAAACAAGTACCAGAGGGAGAATGAAATCAGCCGAACACATGCTTCTGCTTTGTATGCATTTCATAGAGCGTGCTGTTTGAGGGAATATAATAATTGCTGCGAATTTGCACCCCAAGTAATAAGATTCATTTAATTTCCTTCAGCTTGTTTCATTTAACATGTACGACTTCCGCAAATATTCATTTGTCAGACTGTTCATGTAATGTCCGAGACTGAGAGCTGTGTCAGAGAGTTTGTCACCCCTGAGATTTGTTGGGAGGAGTGCGACGCTCAGACAAAACAGCTTTCGTTATTTGGAAAGACTTTTATTCTGAACCAATTCATTCCAGTTGCACTTTGTGAACTGTTTGCAACTCAACTAGCTCTCATTAAAGGCACGCTAAGTGTAATTCTGTCCTACACCAGCAGTTCCTGAGGACCTAGGATTACAATATGAAAGTGCTTAATACTGTATTCAGGACACCTGACCTATGCTGATTTTGGTTTTCCAGTTGGAGGAGCCACATGAATATAAGCAGCAAACAGTAGTGCTCACAGTTTCCAAGTCTGCTTATTATAAGTGACTTTGGGATAATTTTTCTGTAAAGTCATTTAGAAATATTGGTAGTCATGGATTGTGGATTTTTGGGGCTTGTTTCTAAAGTGTAGTTGCTTATTTGGGCTTGGTCAAATCCCGATCAGTCTCTACTATACACCTGTATAAGGCCAAGAGGCTAGTGCTTTCGCACGTTCGGTCAATGCCCTTCCCTTACAGGTCTTTTAATCATGCAGTTTCTTTTTTTAGTGGGCTGTCACTGATATTATTACTTGGCCAGTTCATTTTATGCAATGTAAAAGGTACAAAATGTAAAATTGTTTATTTTATGACATGGTTGTTTGTAAAATGCGGTGGCTCAGTGCGTGCGTTTACTCCGGTTTCCTCCCACAGTCCAAAGACATGCGTGCTAGGTTAATTGGTGTCTCTAAAGTGGCCCTTATTGTGTGAATGTGTGCGTGACTGCGTGCATGTGTGCCTTACGATGGGTGCCCCATTTAGGGTTGTTCGTGCCCTTAGTTCCTGCCCACCAGCTGTATCTGCCTGTGCGGAAGATAATGGATGGATGGATGGATGGATGGATGGATGGATGGATGGATTTATGGCCGCGTCTGAAATGCTAAATAAACTCATATATAAGCTTATATATAAGCTAACACATGAGTGCATGTGTGTATCTAATATGAAAATCGACATAGAGCCTTTGCATGTTTACATTCAGTTGGCAGCCCAACTTATTTCCATGTGCCGGTATTCCGACTGTCATTCATTTAATATTTGTGGATCGTACAGTCATTGTATCTGCTTACTGTCGGAGTGCAGTTCAGCATGTTATCCCTATGTCAGTGTGAGTTTCCTTGAGGTACTCCAACCATTCAAAACATGTCAGTATGGGGGTTCTCTGCTCTAAATTCTACCCAATTTTGAATGCAATTACAGTTCTGTGCAAAAGTACAAGTCATAACATTTGTTATTAAGAAATGTAAATGTTGTGATATATTGACCAAATATAATGACTTTTTAGACTTTTTGTTAGAATACAACCAGAATATACAGGATATTTGATCCCACCTGAGGAGGGTGGGTCCCTTTTTAAGTCTTGGTCCTCTCAACGTTTCTTCCTTCAACATTTAAGGGTTTTTTTCTTGCCACTGTCGCCCTAGGCTTGCTCAGTTTGGGAATTCCCATTTAAGATAATATAATATGGTAGACCTGCTTTTGTTATTGTAAAAAGTGCTATAGAAATACATTTAATTATACTTGACTTGATTTTTTGTTAACTTGACTGGAATGTAGATCAAAAGAAAAAAATATGGAGTCACAAATCTAAGCTGGACATTTTGGGACCACGTGTCAACAATTTGATATACAGTGGAACTTCAGAACGCTTTTTCGCTCAAACAATTCAGACACTGGAAAGTCTTTTAGAAGTTTGTTTGCTCTGAGATTCCATTAAAATTTCTCACTTTGAATCTATAGAAACTGTGTTCACTTCAATGTCTAGTGCAATGAGATTTTTAATGCAAGGTATTCCTTTGATTTAATCAATGCTTTTAATCATGAATTACACATTACTTTTATGGGTAAACTCGATTTCGACATCAAACAAATCGGAATTCGAAAAGCCAAAGCCAAAGTTCAAATTATGTGATTCTGTTGTACATCGTCACGATACCATTGCTGGTCTAATGGTGGCCTAAGACTTTTGGACAGTAATGTGAGTGTTGGCAGTGTTTTAGGAGAAACTTACGCCTTGTCAGTAGAGGAAAGGAATTTAGGGAAAAAGAACAGAAAATCTTGGGGATAACAGGGTGATGCACCAACCTTAAAATAGGTGAATGATTAATAATGTAATTTGCTAAATATACAGCAGCAGACCTGCACATGTGGCCTTCTTAATGGACTTTTTTTTTTCTCTTTACTGCAAGGTCTAGTAATGACAAAGCCTACCTGAATTGAGATTTCACCATTTTATGGCGCTGCATAGTACGCTGAATTGTGTCGTGGGAGTAAGCAGAGATGTCGGCTTCAATTATTGATAATTGCCTAATGCAAATCAATGGTTTAAGTCAGGAACGGTTTGGACATTAAATAGATGGCTGGAAAACACAAACTGCTTTTACTTCCCAAAGCATTAAGAGTAACCACATTACAGCAAAATGCACTTCTAGGATTAAGACTCCTTTTTGTACCTGGGAGCAGTGTTATTAACATTAATGCAGAAGAAAAGTGAAATCCAATCTGGCATTGTGCAGAATGTAGAGTCAGTGCCGCACAGCTCCATGGTCACAGTCTAGGTGAAGTTCTTCCCATATCAGTGTATCATTCTATGTAGTTTGTCATTCTTGATATTTCAATGAATTTACATATATTCACTTAGCTTTATACTATATACCCAAAATTATGTAGACACCTCTTTTTGTGAGTTATTTTTCAGGCAGAATCTTCCAACAGATTCATAATTTGATGTATACGTACATGGGCTTTCCATAAGAAACAGTAGCTTGTACCAACCACCTCGTTCACTCTTAATGTGTCACATTCATGTTGCTTTTCCACCTCCAATAAGCCAGTTTACTTAAAACAGTCCATAAAGAAATGGTTTGCCATCTTTAATAACTTGATGATCTTTGAGAATTTGAGAGCTTGCACGGAGCACTAACCTTAACTCCATTAACCACTTTTGAAATGAATTGGAATTCCAACCATGAGCAAAGGCTTACAGTTAAACATCAATGCCTGACCTCACAGTCATGGTCTAAAATAAAGTGGAAAACACCTCAAATGCCTGCTGAAGCTACCAAGGGGGACAAACTTTACACTAATGTTTATGTTATTAGACGCAAGTTTTAGACTTTACACAAACTTTAATTGGTGGCCCACAAATCTGAGTAGTGTCAATTCAATGTAGATACAACTAAAGCACTTAGTTATGAGTGAGACTTTCCTCCAGTTGAAGAATCCAAAAACATGCAGTGTAAACAGTAACGTCATCTTGTACTAGATTTCTGTGACTTATATAGATACATACTTTTCTATTATTGTTCCCAAAACCTTCCCGATTGAAGCAAACGGATATCGGCCGAATAAAAGTACCTGCACTTAAGTTTAATTAAGGAAAGCATCAACAATGTTCTGTGGAAACAAAGTCTGTGAAAAATGGTGTCATGTTTCCATATAGAACAGAGATCTTTAAAACAGGCAATGTGCATGACCTTAATGGCTGATAAAAGCATAAAGGCCCTTAAGCAATAGTTCAGATGCTTTAGTGCTTGGCTACACATCCTCAACCTTTCTCCACAAAGGCAGACAAAAGCAACAGCAGGGGGTAAAAACAGAAAATGTTACTCACTAGTAAAAGCCAAGGCATTAGAAAAAAGGAATTAAGTGAATGAATCCACTGAATTTTCATTACAGGGAAGGCGATGGAAAATGTTTTTATTTTAAGCCAGAGGAGGCCAAGCAAACTGAAACGCAAAACACTCAACTCTGTCAACCTGACCTCAGCATGAGGATTTTCATTTTTACCAAATGGGTTTTGGTCCTGAGAAAGTAAACCAGTTTTCACTTATCCCGGAATAAGTAGCTGAGACCTGGCGTGTGTATTTCTTTGACACTTCACAAGACAGTCTTGTGCGTTCAGAGTGGTATGGTTCATCAGAGACCAATTTCTTTAAGATATACATTATCAGAAAGAAGAAACGTTACTGAGAATTACACAATAGTCTCTTAACACTGAACATGACAACAAATCTGTCAGCATTTCATTTGCCCACACTTTACTTTTGTACCCTGCTGCCACTTTAACATGTCTGCTGCAAGGTCTCATTGACATTATGTTCGCCTTCTGTCACACAAGGATGGGTACAGAGGCAGAATGTAGATGCAATTTGACAGGGTACAGAAACACAGTACTAACAACGGCAGGACTAACTGGTAAGATAGGAAAAAACGGAAGACAAGTAGTCAAGAGCAGACAGGCAGACAGGAGGCCAGGCAGAAAAGTCCAACTGGGGTAACAGGAAACCCAAGGATGTCACGACTAACAACTTACAACAGACATGACAAAAACAACACTACAAACCAAACAAGAATGACATTAAAAGTATATATGCACACACACACACACACACACACACGTGTGTGCATATATACTTTTAATCTATAAAAAACTGTGGAGTCTGCAGGTCCTCCCCGTGTCTGTGTGGGTTTACTCCGATTTCCGCCCACAGTCCAAAGACATGTGTGTTAGGTTAATTGGTGTCTCTAAAGTGGCCCTTACTGTGTGCCCCGTCTATGGTTGTTCCTGTTCGTGCGGCCAGAGTATGTATCTATGTGTGTATATATATATATCAGTGGCGGATGCTGGTCATTCAAGGAGGGGAAGCTCAATTTCGGCCTACATCATAAAATGTGTTTATTTATACGTAAATTCTACCCTCCGTTCCT
>JAVSBV010129919.1:0-17682 GCA_033117975.1 Parotocinclus spilosoma
TGGACGCTCAGCTTCTGCATGATGATTGGATGATCTGTCTGAGGCTGAAACCCTTTTTGATTGACAGCGAAATGAGCAAATCAGCGATTCACAGATCTTTTTCTTGAAAAGGAACGGAGGGTAGAATTTACGTATAAATAAACCGCCACATTTTTTGATGTAGGCCGAAACTGAGCTTCCCCTCCTTGAAAGACCAGCATCCGCCACTGCATAGAATCCATTATATTATCAACAAATCCATTTACAATTTTAAACATTCATTTTAAATTTAAAATAACAAACCACAAGCAGATACATTAGTATATGCTGTTTGGAGGAACACAATGAGCATTTAGTAAATGCAGAGAGTAGGCTGCTTAAGAAAATAATGCATAATAAGATGATGAAAGAAACAGACAAAAGTAGAGACTGTTTGGAAAAGAAAAGGTGCCACCAGTAAGGCCACATACATAAGCTTAAGTCTAACATGGGGACCATAATTCTGTATTCACTCTCTAGTTCCACAAGCAGCAGAAATCTAGGTAAAGTATTTGTTTACCTGCATTCGTTCGATCATTGCAAATAGATCTGAAGTCTGGGGACCAGTCAATAGATTGGGAGAGAGAGTCAGAGAGAATGAGATTAATTGTTCTGAATCTTCTATCCACAACTCATTTTACTGCAGTACTAATCTATGGTCACTCTCAGTATACCATTACCGCAATCCACTTATACCGAGCACTAGGGTTTTATGCCCAGGGAGCTTATAATCTTGATTTTAAATGCTTAGATGTTGACATATTTTTTTTAATATTTGACTTCTTGTTAGTATATGATATAACCTAAATAAATGTATCATGTTAAAATATCATAATTGGGCAAACATGGCACACATAAACAGACATTACTATCCTAAGTAAATGTTTCCCTGCACATGTGCAGCTACAGAAGCTACATTGCTGAAAAGCTAACAACTCTCAGATCCCTGTGGTAAATAGTGAACTGTGATTCCAATAAACTTATCATTGTGGTACACTGATTCTGCCAAAACTATAACTGACACACAGTTAGGGTTGTAACCTAACGTCTTACTTAAAAATCATTAATGAGGCTGAGAAACAGCCATTCAAGTTGATATTTCACAACAATAAAGAGAAGCACCTTACTTAACTCCACTATGTGACAGTTGTTATTACACAACGGACATTTGCACTAGTCATCATTTCCGAGAAATCATAAATGACTATAACTATTTCAGCCTGTGCATGAAACTTGAACTAAGAATCATTGAATTACAATTACTAAAAGTTGTTAATTCCCGATCAGCCTGTAAAGGCCATTTAGACATTAATGTTAGTATTACTATTAAATAAGCTTTGCACATACAAACTCTATATTACTCTATATTACACATACAAACCTTCTTCCCCATTTAAACCTCTAAATAAAGTGAGGTTACTCACATCACTGTGTCTCCTGTGGAGCCGTACCGCATTTAGAGCTGGGTTGTGATACACATAGGATCTCCTTGTTGCCATGTTGCAGAGGAATACTGAACCACCTAGTGATATGTTACTCTCTCATGCTGTGAGAATGAGTAGCTATACATTAGATCTTAAAGACTCTCAGCTAAAACTTCCGCTAAATGGTGTTACTTCCCTAAAGTCAGTTTTCCCAATTCAAGCATGATGGCCAGCAATACATGCTACTAAAGGGATGTGTAATGCTAAAGAAATATATTGCCATTCCAGCTTATCCGGTACACAAGACAATAGCATTTAGAACTTGTCTGGAATGACCTGAATTTGGCTAGACATGGATTCTGCAAGATGCTCTTATTCATCAAATAGCAATGTTATACTATGCAGAAATGCATTCACAGTTGCTGTTAAGTTGGATTTGCAATTACATGTTTGCCTCAAGGGTGCTTAAAATGGTTCAGGCCACTTAAGCAATGAAATCTCACTTTCAACAATAGTATCATGATCAGACTTATCCTTTAGTGAGTATAAAATGCAGTGGTATAAAAGTGCTACAAAAACTTTTCCCACCATGCTGATGGTTCAACAACATGCTGAATTTGTGTCCACCAACGCAGGCATAATGTTGGTACCCAGTTAATGTCACTTTTATTTAGTCTTTGGAACCCTACTTTGCTGTCGTAACTCATAGGATGTGGTAACTCTTTCAATCCTGAGCATTATTGCATGCTGATACAGTTTTACAATATTTAACACTTTAATTTAGTGTATATTTGTTTTTCTCTTCTTCAACACAGAAAAAAACACATTGTGCTATCACTGTCAACCACAACCACATTTTTTATCTTTCACAAGCCTATGTCAGGCATGAAAGCCCCAATTACCTAATAGTGGCCTTAGATCAGGATATGCAACCTTACACTGAGAACACCGGATACAAAGATGATCAAGCGCTCTACTATGAGAACATTAAAATGTAGAGACTAAGCAAAGTTTTTGCTAAGTCATTATGTTACAATCTATGTTGCATAAATTTTTATAAATTTCAGATTTATAGTGGTAATTGAATGAGTCCTGTCTATATTTTTTGCATGAATAGAATTTTCTAAAACAGTCAAACATACTTATTTCTTTATTGAGAAAAACTATAAAATATTACATCTTTTTAAACTTCTGAAAATGTGTGAATCTCTAGCATTATTAATTTGAAGATGAAGTTAGAATATTGTATTTAAAGACAACTAATGATCAAAATGATTCAAAATTGTCAAAATGAGATTGTCAAAAATTGACAAAAGAGATTTCTGAATTTTCTGTCATCAGGTTGGAAAAGCTTACAAAATCAAACCTAAAGAGTTTGAACCCCATCAATACACAGACAGATTATGTACGGAAATTCAAGAGCATTGTTACAGTCCACAGGATGGTTTGACCATCAAAGACCATCTGTAGAACATGGTGGTGGTAGTACCATGATTTGGCTCTGAATTAATGAATTTGGGCCGGGGTGAATTCAACAACAGAAGTTCTTCTACAAAAGAAGAACAGCTGCAGAAAAATAGTTAATGTTTTGAAATGACAACGTCAAAGTCCTGACCTTACTCCAATATAAACGTTGTGGAAGCACCTGAAGTCAGCACTTAATGTAAAGAAACCAATCAAAATCACACAAACAAAGCAGACTGGTATAGAGGAATGGGCTTAAATTCATGCAAGCCAATGTGCAGTACTGAACACCAGTTGCCAGAAACATTTAGTTGTAGTTACTGCTCGACAAGGGGATCACACTAGACACTGAAAGCAAAGGCTCACATACCATGCCACTCACAGATATGTAATATTGGATCATTTGACTCATTAAATAAATGAGTAGGTATGTTGTTGTCTAATTTGTTTAATTGTATACTCTTTAGCCTCTTTCAGGACTTAAAACCTGATCAGAAATATAGAATAGTCTGAAAGGTTCACTAACTACTGTATGCACTACTATACATATTTACAATTCTACTTCTAACAGATTTACAACACTTACAACAAACCTTTTTAAGTTAATTTCACAAAACATTAAATGTTCTGTAAATTGTAAAGTGCATTACAGATGCAGCCACTTTATATAATGCCACTAACAGCACTTCTTATGATTTAGGCTTGAAATTGCATTTTTAAAACACTACAAATACACAGAAAGGTGTTCCCTAAGATTGTTGCTACCCTGTAATTTGCCAGTGCCATTTATAATACCATAAAGAGTTAATAATAATCTGTCGCAGCTGTGAATGTATCCTCGGCAATCCTCTTCATTCTCATTAGCAGCATTGTTAATGGCTATAAAGAATGGTGGAAGCGCTGATTAATGGACAAAGCAGTGAGAGTAACATAAGAGATAATGTCTCTGAAAAATGTGGCTTAAATGCCCATCTGAATCTTAAAAAACAACCTAACACTCCTCAGCATCACTACTGTAATAGATTTATGGAATAAAACACTGGGTGACAAACACGAAGGAATAAACAACACATTTCAGTCAATTTCAGTCATTTAAGTCATTAATGTGGAGCTACACTATATGTACACAGATGTACATATAACTTCAACTACTGGTAACAAAGTAATAATGCAATGGGATCAAATCTTGCATATCAAAAATGTATTTTAGGAAGTCACTAACTAACCAAGGGTAAACATCTTATTTACTGCAATCAGTTGCACATGCAGTTTGCAAATAATCACTCTACACCAAAGCTGAACAAATTACAAATAAAGACCTATAAGGTGACACCTTTTCTTTAACATAAAGGAGGACTATTATAAAACATAAGCATATTGTAAGAGTCAGAGATAAACAGAAAAGTATTGAGTAAAAACAGAACAGAGTAAAGATTGTGATTTGAATGTATAATCAGTGATTAAGTTGTGTTCTAACCAAAAATGTCCTGACTTAGAGAATCTCTCACTGATCTTTAAAGAAAAGATTGATATAGTACCAAAGTATGTAAGGTATGTAAGTATAAAGTACTGGTAATATAGTAACAAAACATCAATGGCTAATTCATAAAAATTTGAGCACACATGACAATTGTGACCAAAATCGTAAGACAAAATACCCAAACCAATAATGCAATGTAACGATTACCAAATCTAAAACAGCTGGGATGGTATGGAAAATGCAAATAAAATCGCAGTGTTCCTACACTTTATACTTTTTTTTTAAAGTTTTTTTTTTGTAATTACAGACATAATGAATCCAAAAAACAGTTTTAGTCAGCTTCATTTCATTTGTCAATTTACAGTGTTCCCTCGTTTACCACGGGGTTAGGTTCCAGGGCTACCCACGATAAACGAAAATCCATGAAGTAGGGACGCTATTTATTTAAGTATTTATACACTATTTTAGCCGTAGAACTTGCAGAACGTTTGGGTAGCATCGTAGGGTTTGAATGAATTCAGTCTATAATGAAACTTTCACAAACAGCGAACACAACACCACAAACAAAAACTTGTCATGTCGGCAAGCAGCGACTCAGACGGGCGATGCTCTAGTCTTACTTCTCGTTTTTGGTGAGTATTCATCCGCTAAATAAATACGCTATTGTAGTGTTTTTAACTGTTGAATAATCAAGCAACACCCTGAAGTAATCGAATGTTCTCTTTCTCGTATGATACATTGCTCCGTCCGTACCCAGTTTACAGCACGTCATATCCTACACATTGAGTATACGCAACAGCTATTTACTGTAAATTGTAATATTTTATGATTTATAATATTCCTTTATTGTTAGAATTAATATTTTTCATATTTTTAAAAATACATTTTGTGTTTTTTTAATGTAAAAGTTCCACAAAACCCGGAAAATACCGAATATCCGCAATATATATATTTTCCATTATTAATATTTTTTGAAAACCGCGATGCTCTGAGGCTGTGAAAGGTGAACCGCGAAGTGGCGAGGGAACACTGTACATACTTTCCTTGCTTTTAAGTCCTGCAGGATGTGTATTATAGATTTACTTATGTTGAATTGTTAGTACATATACAGTGAGTTGTGCCCAAAGATAATCGCAAACTTTCTGCATTAAGGAGCTATGGTGTATTTGTGTAACGAGACTGTATCATTCACTATAGCAAAACAGATGCAAACATATCTAGATTTTCACAGGGTGAAAGAAGTGTTAGGTTTAAAAATGTTATAACCCCAAATCCAAATAAGTTGGGTTGGTTTGTACAATACAAATAAAATCAGAAAACAGTGGATTTGACAGTTACCAATATTAGACAAATAAAAGATAATTAGTGTCTTATCTCATTAACTTATTACCAGTTTTTGTGAATGTATGCTAATCATTAATTTCTTGTTTCCAAAACATTCCAAAACATTTTGGAACAGACACCACGGGCAGGACCGCCACAAAAAGAACTGAATGCGCATGCCTTAAATCCCACACTTTTGGTTTTTTACCAAGTTTAAAGTTCACCTTTACTACACAAAGTAGAAGGCACTTATAAACAACATCCAGAAATGCTTATGACTCAAGTGTATCTGTAATGACTGACACAAACTCTAAAAGTGCGCTGTGGACTGATGAGCCAACTGTCAAATAGTTTTCACCTCAAATAGGTTCACCTCAGCTTCTGTCATAATATTTGTGCCAGTGGCATGTGCAATTTGCAGACATGTGACTGCCATAAATGTGAACAAGTAGAGAAGGATAATCTGTTTTAATCTGTTTTCGAAGTTACACCAGTTGGTGTCCTAAGTTTAATGATTACATAATGCTGTTAAGGGACAAGTTGATGTAACAGTGATAAACACACACATTTCCCAACTCTTTTGAAAAGGGTTGTGGGAATCAATAAAGGTTAAAAAGCCTGAAAAAATTACTTTTGCATTGTACATTCTGTTTCAACTTTCTTTAAAATAATCACTCATTTTTCTTTATCGGCTTTATTCAGGGTAGTGTGGAGATAAAGTCTAACGAGTAACACAGGATGCAAGGCAGGAATCAAGGAACCAATCCACTGCAGGGCACACACAAACACACACACACATACACTCACAGTGGGACACATTGGAGAAGCTGTTTTTCCCCTCACACTCAAAGTGTTGTCATTGTACTTTGTTTAATTAAATTTACAGTGTCATAAGTGTTAGGACAGAGATAAGAGAAAAGAAAGCCTACCTTTAGAAAGGAGGGCAGCTGTAGGGAAGAGGCCAACTGAGAAGGCTCTAATGTGTCAGATATTCTAGGGATTCGGCCATCATGTTTCCTGTTAGTAGAAGCAAAGTTAAGCACAATTAAAATTTCATGACAACACTTTGCATTCTGTTGAATATATGTTTAAGACATTAAAATCTTACAATTATAATTGGTAACTACACAATGCTCCTCAGGTGTACACAGGGTGTGTGTCTATATGTAGTAAAATATGCATGAGCGTATAAAACTTCATGCTGCTATGGAGGTCACTACTAATTGCTGGTTTTCTTTCTCTCTCTTGTACGTTTTATGTTGTTAGGAAGGTCTATTATTAGCTGAACTGCTCAGTCCAAGTGCATTATGTCACACAGCACAGCATCAGTGCAGCTAATGGAGCTTAACGGCTTCCAGTCATAATAAATACATTCAGGTTCACTATCATTCCCCATGGTAAAAATTGGTGAATTTGTATGATAGTATAAAAATGTTTACAATGTCAAAGAAACCAAGTGTAGCAAGGATGAAAATAGTCACTGTGTCAAACCAATTTACATTTGACAAGTGTGATTGTCAGGACTGGAACTATGCAAATTTAGTTTACTATTTATTTAAAACAGCTGTACCCCTAAGTATGTTTGGGTGACCAAGCACTTCTTCTTAACCACTTCTCAAAGAGGATGAAACAACAATCAATGCCAGGGGTCTGAAAATGTGTTTTGTAGTGAAATAACTATCAATTAATTATAGGCTAATTATTACAGTTAATATTTTTAGTTATTTAGACATTGTAATGAATGCTGGCTACATTGACTGAAAAGACATAAAGGTGAGTGCTTAAAAAAGGCCAAATGAAAAGTAGGAAATGCACATGGATGGAAAGTCAGCCACAAATCAGACATGAAAAAAAAAAAAACCCACACGATTCACATAGTGTAACCTAACTGATAGACCTCTCTTTGTCAAGGACTGAACCAGCATGGCTCAGCTGGTAGACTGTGTCCCAATGCTGAGCCTTTCAGATTCTGCTCATTTGATCCTCGCCTCCGGCGAAAAGAGGTCTGTCAGTAACTTGGTTGCATTTTCGGTTCACTGGCACTGTCAGACCTAGGTTTTTACTGATGCCTCCTCTGTGAAATCCCGGGTGTTTACTGGTGCCCCTTTGGTGTAAGGTTGTAGAAATCAATACAGTTCTATGACCTTTTTGATAACTTTGGTTTTGTTGAATTGTCTCTTGACATTATTTGTATTCTGACTGGTCTTTAGGGATTGGATGTATTTAAGCACTGTTTCATTCCTAGTTTATAATACGCAGATCAAAGCATATTTGTATTATGAAAAAAATAAACTGATGATGGAGAGTAACTTTATGGGCAAAGTTCAATGTTCCTATACCTTTATTATACTCAAGGAACATTGTTTTGCTGTTACTATTAATGTGCCTTTATGTGATTAATGTGATTAGTATGGGATTATGTAAGTGTCCTATTCATATGTAAAAACAAGTATTTTATAATGTAAAATGTTCATTATTAATAGCAACACTTGTATTTCCTGTATCTACTGTACTTACTGTATTTTTCATATACAGTGGTACCTCTGTTCTCATTGGTAATTAATTCCAGAAGGCTTGCAGAGTATTGAAAATGACTAATATCAAGTTTTCTAGACTATATAAGGCATTTTATGCATTAATGGAGATGTAAATCACATATGCTGCCTGATTCATGATGGGGTAACATTCCTCCAAATCCATAATAAGTATGTAGCATGAAGTGAGGAGTTTAATATAGCCTATACTGCATGATCTCGGCACTGACCTTATTGTTTATCACATATATACATTAACAGTTGCCCAAAATCAAGAGAGTAAAAGCACTTACTCTATTGGTGAACTTAAGGCGCTAGCTGCTATGCTAAGCTAGCTGCAGCCTGAAAGTGATCTGGAGGATTTCCTGTTTTCCTTTTGGCCTGCTTTAATCATTAGCCTTTTTAGGACCCATTTTCAGGAACTTATATGACACTAATAATACAGTAAGTGTAGATGCACAATTAAAGAAAAACCCAATAAAAACAGCAGGGATCTGCAGTGAGTGAGGCTATTGTGAAACTGAATCACCAAATCGGTGTGTCTGAATCGTGAATTGTGAATCAAGTTTCAGATTTTCAAATGCCCAAATGCCAGTTAGATTTGATAATCCTCGGATCCTGTATAGAAGGACTTAGGAACCATTTCTGCAATACCTCATTATTGCTAGGGTGGTGTTCTAGTCTATAGTCTACTCGGGTCTGTGGTTGTGACCAGACTAGCTATGACTCATCATTATTTGAACCACAATGTTAATAAAAGTAGGAAAGGTTTTGTTTTACTCATAGTATCTGGTTTGTATTTTGTGCGCAAAATGATTATTTTCATGATGTTATGAACGGTTCATGAAATAATCAGTGCTTTTGAAATTAAAGGATATCCATGAATGTCATATAGAATATACAATTACTGAGCAATCAGAAAAAATAGAATATGGCAATAATGTCAATAAACAAGAAATGTTGGACCACTGCAAAACTCGGCATGCAGTTATGTCGCAGGCAGATTTGTAAAAGTGTGGTCTGATTAGACACTAGGTCTTGTCACAAGAGAGCATAAAAGTCCATTATATGCCCTGCCATTGACAGCCATATGACAGTTGGTCATCCCTAGTAGTAATATAAGGGACACTAACAACTCAGCAATATGTGCAGGACATACTAAAGCCTAGTGTGTTGCATCTCACGGCAGGGCTTCTACCTGGCATTTTTCAGCAGTATAACACTAGCCCATACATTATGGTTTCCCAGGAATATGTTCGACATCAGCTTTGGCACTCTACAGATCTACAGGCCCAGCTCCAACATATGTGGACAAATGTGCCACAGGATACCACACAGAACCTGTATGCCTCCATGCCCAACAATATCTCATATTGTATGCAAACATAGGTGGCCTAACAGAGCATGTTACATCAATAGATAATCATTTAGCTCTAATACTGTAGATTAATATTCAAACATATAAAGTTAAATTTAATTGCTAAGACTCTTTTTGGTGACATTTTATTTTTGGTCAATTTTTATATATTGTCAATGAATGTAAATACGCATTATATATAATGTCATACAACACATTACAGGTTAGGCTTTTCAGAGAGGACTCACAAATAACATTAATCCATCAGCAAAGTGCAGAAAATCAGTGCTTACATTATGCAAATACAACCAAGGAGCGAGTGACTATGAAGAGCTAAGCTACTAAAGTTAACGTGAAGGGAGGGCATCCTTGAGTATTTGTGTTGTTTGCCAAAACACGTGATCCTATCACCAGGGGCTGGACCTAATTCCTGTCTGCTCTTTAGCTCCTTCCAGGTTCTCACGTGTCGTCATTTGTGACAGGCTTTGTTCATGATCATCCCTTTCATCCCTTTGTTCATGTTTGCTCCCTAAAGTCAGTTAAAAGCATCCAGGCTGTGGTAAACAAATGAGACAGGCATGCTAGGGACTGGTGCAACATGTCTAAATATATCTGTAGCTTTGTGTGTGTGTGTGTGTGTGTGTGTGTGTATGTGTGTATGTGTGTGTGTGTGTGTGTGTGTGTGTGTGTGTGTGTACATCTGTCCTGTGATGGATTGGCGCCCTGTCTTGGCTTGCCTGCCAGCTAGACGCTGGTGGGAATAAAGGAATTTTTGGTAAACACAAATACAAACATTGTACTGTAATGATCATATACTTTTCAGGTCAGTGTAAATAATGACATACATACAAAGTGACTGAATGCCATGACAAGTAGTCCTCCCTTTGAGAACAGCACTTGGTCGTCTGAAGTAAATTAAAGGGCATTTGGATTACTTGGCAAAAGGTCTGCATCAATATGCACTTCTTAGACTATGCATTTGGCTTTCTATGTATGTAATTCAAGCTGAAGTCTTTTCAAAAGGACTACAATCACTAATCATACTCATACACTGAAACTTTGGAAACTTGAAATGCCTCTTTAGTCGAACAGTTCAGACATGGGCGTTGCATTTGATTTTTTTTGCCCAAATTCAAACAAAATTGCAGAACACCAACACCCTCAATAAAACAATCAGTGGTAAGGCACCAATACCAAATGGCAATCAACAGCGAACCCATAAGAAAAATAAGAAAAACTAGGGAATAATCACAAACATATTTCATATGTTATACAACCTCAAATAAGAAAAAGATTAAACTGCACGAAAAATGCAAATTTTAAAAACTAGCTTCATACTTTTAATTAGATTTTTATTTAATTGCATGGTACATCATGATTTGGTTTAAAAGAAGCATCCTTGAAAGACCAAAGACGGGTAGAGGATCTCCAGTTTATCAACATGTATAGGAAAATTATTTAATTGTTTTAAAAATGTTTCCTCAAAGAAAGAGTGGAAGGGATTTGAAAATTCCCTCTCTACAGAGCATAATATATATCATTAAACTATTTAAGGAATCAAGAGGAATCGAGAGGAATTTGAGAGGAACACTACATCAAGAACAGCATTCAACAATAGCTGATATTACCATATTACCAAGCTGACACACTGCACAAAAAACGTCCTCCCACAATCCAAAGACATGAGTGTTAGGTTAATTGGAGTTTCTAAAGTGGCCCTTAGTGTGTGACTATATGTGTGCCCTACGATGGATTGGCCCTTTGCGCCCAGAGTTACCTGGCCCACAACCCTGTGTGGTTTATGCGGAAGATAAAGGATGGATTGATATATTGTTTTATTTATTTAGTTATTTTTATATTATCACCTAATTTTTGTAAGCAGTATGTATAGGCGTGAAGTGTGGGGGAATAACAGAAATAAAACAAATTATGTTAGCACTCAGTGTTAAGGTAAAAACGAGAACTATTCGCGATGGGAATTAAATGTGGATCACTGTAGTGTGAGCGCTGGGTGTTACTAGGAGCTGGATAGTAGAACGTAGAAGTGACGCCCTTTAAACGGCAAACACAATAGCCGTGCGGAGACAGACTCCAAAATAAGGAAGTCGCTAGCAAACGAAAAAGAAACTGAGCGCAGAAAAAAAAAGGGTAAATCAGTGAACCTAAAGGCCCCTAACAAAGTGGAATATAATTGTATTATTATTATATTATGCATATGTATATTTTGTAAGTCTTTTGATTTATTTTGTCTTTATATTTCATTTATTTCACATATTTATGTTATGTAATTATTATTGTATTGCTTGTATTATTGTAATGCAATGTAATGTCATTTAATGTAATGTCATGTTTTTAATCAGTGTTTAATTCTTACAAATATATGCGTAAACAATCCTTTAGGGTCAGGAATGCATTATTCCTATTTACATTATTGCTTATGGGGTAATTTATTTAAATCAGAGTTTAAGCTGCCTTCGGGATCCAATTAAGTTCAAATTCTGAGGTTCCACTGTACATCAAACTTACTATAAGGTCACCAAAGTCCCCATGACTACAAACTGCAAAAGAAATGTGCATCTTTCAACAATATACATGAACTGCACATACAAAAAACCTAAAATTTCCTTAGCCTATGTACTTGTATATGTTAAAAAAGGCACAAATGGCCCTCCACAAATGATATACTGCCCACAAAAATACTTCAAAATAAAATATCCCCTCATTTTTAGCAGTATATTTCTCAACCTAACATAATACAGTAATGCTAAACCAACACTATTAACATCAGTGCTGATACTGGCCTAAACTGCTGTTTTAATATATATTTAATATATATGATTGAAACTTACATATTACATTAGTAATAAGGAAAAAGAAAAGGAGATAATACTTTTTCACAATACTCAAATCATGGGTCACAACTGATCATTATATCTCATCGTATTCATACATTATAGTTTAATTATCAGTGTCAATCCGGTTTTCCACATTACAATCGGATATCGAAATTGGACAATCAATATCATCTGAGTTCACCAAAATGTTCAATTTTACCAAATCTTGAAAGCAGTTTGTAATTGTCTTTTGCCTCTCCACCCAAAGCCTTGAACACTATTCTGGCCACAATAGGCATAATATTTTAGTGAAAACCTTCTTACTATGTTCCTGTATCTTTACTTCTTTTTCATCAAGTCTTACCACAGCTGATGGACTTTAAGCAAGACCTTTCCTGACAGGTTGAACCTCTTGGCGCTTGTGTTTCTTCCTGTGGCACCCAGCATAATCCAAAACACTGCTCCACACAGCAAACACTCATGAGGCCCTTCTCCACATGAACTGAGGGTTAATCAAGACGTCCTTCCGCTTTCTCCCTCCACACCTCAGTCAGAGTGACTCCAGAAATTACTGCCTGATTGCAGGGTTTTTTGTTTATTGGCTCTTTTGCTTAGCACCAGAGAATGACAGAGAGGTTAAACCTGTTTCCAAGTGTTGTCTTATAAGGGTCATAGTATTACTTAGGTAGGTGGGTCAGGAGCCAGTCCCAGGTAGACAAACACAGCCCTACCCTGAGGGCTAAAGTTGCTGCTAAAAATGACAGAAACATAAGAACTACAATATGATTATGCCCTCCCCTTCATTAGTGTTCCCAGACAAGGAAGACAAATAACATGTGAATCATTCTTGGGTTGTGTGCAACAGTTTTCTGAAAAACATTTCGAACATTTTGTTATCCTTGCTTTCATGTCAAATGTGTAAGCTAAATTGTAAATTGCAGAGTAAGTTCACTGGCTAAATAATAATAATAATAATAATAATAATAATAAGGTACACTTGTTAGCACCTTTTACAAATGGATCAAAAACAGCAATAACATTACGCATATAAGTGAGATTGCGGAGGTTAAAGAAGGTACATTGAGCCTGAGATTTAATATGCAGTTCAAAGCAAAGTACAGGGTCAAACAGAACACAAAGATTGCAAACAGTGGCTGAGAGTGGAATCTGACAAAGTGACAACAGTAGCTTTTGAACCAACAATAATAAACTCTGTTTTCGCAGATAAACCTGAGTGTCATCAGCATAGAATTGAAATTTTAGCCTGAGGCCTGAAGAATAATGCCTGGAGGGAGAATGTAAATAACAAAGAGAAGAAAACTAAGAACAGAAACCTGAGGGACACCATGCTTAGTTGAAACAGTATCTGAAACGTGATTACCAATTGATATAAACTGGTGCCTACCGGTCAAATATAAATGGAACCAGGGAAGAACGGACCCTGAAAGACCAATCTCAGAAAGCTGAGCCAGGAGAATGTTGTGGTTCACCATATCGAAGGCAACAGTGAGATCGAGGAGTAAGAGAATAGAAGCACGACCTGAATCAGCAGCTAATAGCTTATTATTAACTTGTCTCTCATTAGCTTTGCTTTTCATTCATTACTTAATTTTTTTATCTGCTTAATGTTGGCCAGGGTCACGGGACAGCCCTGCACAGGGCGCAATGCAGAAACAACCCTAGACAAGGTGCCAATCCATTGTAGGGCACACACACTCATAAACACACTCATAAACGCACTAAAGACACTTTAGAAACATCAGTTAACCTAACACGAATGTCTTTGAAATGTGGGAGGATACCCGGTACCTGGTGTAAAACCACCACGGACACACGGAGGTCGGGATCAAACAGGGGACACAGTTAACTGTGCTTATTATGGTGTTCCATCTTGCCACCTGACTTGTATTTCAAAGCAAAGTAATTCCATGGTTCGAAGCAAATGAAATAAAAAGCCATTCCGAAAAACAATAATGAAATATTTAAGTTCTGTCTGCATTCTATTCTAATTTAAACTTCTGCATCAGCTGACAGTGATGATGATGGTCACTGTAAACAAGTCACTTTGATATATTCCAGTTTAGAGTTAAGCTACCCATCAACCAGTCAGTTAAAGCACACGAATATATTCTCTGGAGCCATGCATGTAACATGCCACTTGAGCATTTGGATCATAACAGGAGCTCTGTACAGCTTTGTTAGTGGTAATAAATAATTCAGTAATAAATTCCTTTATTTTTCTCCCTGCTTAATCCAATTATAAATCCATAGTCACAGGGAACTTTAGACTCATTGCAGGGCACAGGCATGTACACATTAAGGGTTACATGACTAGCAAAAGGAAACTCGGGAGGTTTCGTTTTTTTTTAATTAGAACATTTAAATGTTTATTGAGAACCCCAGAAAATGTGTCAAATTGTATTTAACATACACAGTCTCTAAATTAAAATTCAAGCTTCAGTGCTTCTGTAGGCTATGTCTTAAATATGATAATAAATTAATGTACCAAAGAACACAGCAATGCAGTGTTTAATTTGAGCCAGGTGTTACACGGCTACCGCTCACATTTGGAGCACATCTTCAAATCCAGCACCACTGCATTTAGATATTTAAAATATTGGAAAAGGTAGCTAACAGTTAAGACAATGGAAGTCTTTTTTATTATTATAGATATTTTATTTTGAAGCCAAATGTATTACTTGTTCCACTATGTGCACTGTTGTTTAAATACTTTTTGGGAGCATGCATGTTCCTTTACTTGATGTTTCACAAATTAAGCACTGCAGTGCAGATTACTGGAGAATTGTACTTATCTTTACAGATGAACAAATTTGATTGGCATAATGTTTTTAAGAGCTGATTTTTTGCTGTCTTTCTGCATCCTTCTGATTCTCCTTTCTTTTATCCTTCCAACTAGTCAACCTTAGCATCACATTGCGGCTAATGGATGTTCTGGTTAACAAGTTTAACCCCCCCCCCACACACACACACCTTAATACATTAAAGACTTCATAGCAAAATAGTCAATGATTTCTAAATTTCTGACAAATGTGTTTTTGTCCTTTATGAATTATTAGTTTGGGACTATAGTTGAAAAAGGCAATCTGCATCTTGGCTTCCAACAATGCATTGTTATTTTGTTTGGCAATGCATTATTAGTTCATATTAGCTAATATTTGTTAAAAGCCAAGTACAATAGCAGCTTGTCTTGGTGGCAGTGGAATTAAACATTGTCATGTCTTTTGATGTGTGTGGTATTAACCAAATTTTCATATTTATAAAAGATAATTTACCTAACTGAAATAATACAAACACATTTGTTTGTAAAATTTTCCCCACCTTTTCTAAGGATCCAAAAACAATTATTTATCTGACAGGAATAGAAGCTACCACTGATTACAATATTTTATTAGTCTGAAAACTGTATGTGCATTAGTTGACTCTAATATATACTTGAACTTTCATTTGACCTATAAATGTAGTGTGTTGTATTAAACTCTATGAACTTATGAGTGTCAATTTAGATAATATATATTGAGACTTCACATATTAAAATGTAACACTGATAGGTGCAAATAGAGGTACTGTATCTATTCGAAGAAAATATAAAAGTATTATTCTAAAATTCTTTTCAACTCCCTGGTGGCAGTGGTGGGGTCTTACAGGAGACACGCCTTCTCCTAGAGCCACCAATGAATCACGGCGGCTCATCACAACAGCACACCTGGTGACCATCAGAGGCAATTTCAGGAGCAGTTTGAAGCTAGGCTAATTGCGTTTCCCATTGCTTGTGTTAATAGACTTACACCTGAAAACTGGCATTTAGTAAACCACAATATTTAGGATATTCACAGTGCTGATGTGACATTTGTGTTTTTCTGCGGCATCTGAGCCGCCTTCTTGGATTACCAGCCAGCGCGATAGCACCCTGTAGCACCCTGGGCTCAGACACCGACACGGACAGCCACAGTGTGTCTCGCCCCTAATATGTTGGATTGGGATTACGCCACTAAATGTGCACAGACACACCAGACCACCTACACACTTTCAGCACCGTTGTAAACAAACTCATTGTGTTTGAACTATATTCCCGGTCTTGGTCTCTTTTGTGTTACACTTCACTTTGGTTCAAACCCCTGAGGCTCCGTCTCAGTTGTACCCAAACACTACACCTCTTGGGGCTGTGTAAAGCACAATCCAGAAGTGGATGGGTTTTTTTTGCTCCATTAGCATCTTACCTAAATTGGGCCATCCCTCTAAACGGCATGAACAAGATAATGATCAGAGAAGCTACCAAGGGGCTTTGAAGTATTTACTAATCTTTATGGCAGAGCTTGGCCAGTCTGTGCACAAATCTCACCAGCTATAGCTTGCGTATATGGTAGTGTGGCAAGAAAGTAGTGTATTAAGAAAGAAGTTCTTTTAAAAAAGTGTCCCACTTTGGCAAACAACAAACAGAACACCGGCTAAATTACGCTCTACGCACTGTAAAACATGGATAAATATTGTGGTGGTCTTTTCTTTAGGCCACCACTGCAAATTGATGAAAAATTGGCAGTGGGAAATTGATGCCATCAAGTACAACCAAATTATCGAGAGAAAAACATGCAGCCATCTGCTATACAGGTCAAGGAACAACCTTAAACACCTGAAACAATGCTGTGGCTAAAGTATAGTAAGGTCAATGTTCTGGAGTGGTCAAGTTAGTGCCCTGATTAAAATCTCATGGTAAATCTGTCTATGGTCTTGAAGATAATGGTTCCTAGCTGCTCACATTTTTTTATTTAGAAATTTAAACTTAAATATTCCTAAGCTAGGTGTGCAACACTGGTAGAGGCAGTTCCAAACTTGATGGCTATAATTAAAGCTAAAATATAAAGTACTATATCGTGGGACTGATCACTATTTCAAAAGTGCTTATTTCATCTTATAACTATTCCCTTTTTCTCATTACTTTAATGTTGAAAGGCAAAATGTAGCAGGCGAATGTTAGGATAAATCAACTTGGGGAGCTTCCTCATTCTGACATTAAAGTGACTATTTCTAATGAATACAATGATTTTCTTTAAACACTGTATGTTACTGTTTTCTGGTCACTAAAACATCTCTCTGCCTCTGTCCGTGTACTTCGTAGGATCTTGAAAAATTCAAATCACATTTACAGTGCATGCGGAAAGTATTCACAGCGTTTCACTTTTTCCACATTTTGTTACGTTACAGCCTTATTCCAAATTGTATTAAATTAATC
>JAVSBV010129947.1:0-17678 GCA_033117975.1 Parotocinclus spilosoma
AAGTGTAATATTGTGAAGCTGCTTTGAGACAATGCTCCATTGTAAAAGGCGCTATATAAATAAAATTGAATTGAAATGAATTGAATTCATGTTACACCATTCCCTCTCAAGGATCTTACCGTGAAATTTGTTTTCAAAGAAATCATTGGAATTAGTCCTTAATCAAGAAGGCTGCACAAACCAAGTTCTTTATTCCCTTTACGTTCCAATTCCAAGTTTTAACTGTATGCTGTACGCCGTGGCGTTGCGTTCCTTCAAACAGGACCACAACTTTTCCACACTACATTTCCTGTTTCACAGAACACAACGCGGACGTTAAACGGCACATACCTGTCCTGAACTGTTGAGATTATGATTACCCTGTACACCTCCCTTTAGAGCCAAATCATTTAAACTTCATCTAATGGCTACTCCCTACACAAAAACATACCTTACCTCACCTCAAGTCTTCTCACATTTGCCATGGGTTCTGTGCACTTCAGAGGTCTCCCCAATCACATTACATAACACAAAAGAAACCTGTTTAAAATGTTAACAAAAGTCCTTAGCACCTTACTAAATTCATGCCATGATCCAGGCTGCTCTGAGAGCAAAGGAGGGGGTCGACCCAGTATTAGATTGGTGTTTCTGATAGAGTGTCCGGTGAGTGTATATACAACAAATAGACTACTAACACTGACATCTGACAACATGAAACAATTGCATTTACCAAAACATATACAAACATGAGGTAACAAAAAGCAGGAGAAGACATGCACCAGCACAAAAGGTGTAATTTGCTAATTATTTGTAATTTGTTCAATCTTAGTTTGCTCCTGTACCTATAAAGCTATAAGAAATGCAGTCATGTGAAAAAAATTAGAAAGGTTAGGTGCAGACTGTCGTGCTCTCATAAAACATGGACCATTAGGTGACCACAAATTATGCTCAGTCTGGACAAATTAATTACAATTTTACCATTTATATAGGGACAAGTACAAAGCGAAAGGGGAGACGAAATAAGGGCAGGAGAAAGAAAGCAAGAAGGCGGCAGAGTGAGAAGAGGGACGGGGGGGGGGCATGATATGAAGAAACGGAGTGAAAATGACATTGGATGCAGACATGTTTAACACTTGCCTAAGTCAGACATCCCGGCAAGATTTCTCTGGAACAGTGAATTGTATAAGCATGTAGAATGCATGTCTTCTGTCTGTTCAAACCATGACAACACTGATTTCCCCATTTCATTCTTCACATGCTTGAATTTGCAGGTATGTTTTAATCTCAGTCTCCCTCTATCTTTCCCGATGAGGGTCACGGCTGTATGTATAAGGACATTTGATATTTGACAGAAAGAGCAAGAGCAAAATGTTTTTGCCCCATACCATAAGCATGCAAAATGGAACAAGAAATAATGAAACGGAAATATTAAATCAGCAGGAAAGGTCCTGTGTTGAGCTGAACATTCTTGTCATGGGCCATTTTGCACCTAGTGATATTCTATATTCCAAGTTTTAGAAATCAAATACAGGTATGTGATGTTTAGTATTCAAGAAATGTCTGCAGCAATATACAGCTTATATGTTCATGACAGTATTTTTGTATAATGATTAAACATTTCCATAAATAAATAAAAAAGTGTGCATTTCACTCACTTAGGCACCTTTGACACAGTTACTTGTCTACAGAGTTTTCTTGTGAATACACGCTTTACATTCACATCATGAAGCAAAAACGTGCCCAAAATAATGTCAGGTAACGCTAGCAGAAAAAACGATGAAGCATCAACCTCAACTTAAAGGAGAAGGTAACAAGATTGCATGAAGGAGGAAGAAATGTGATCGCCTTTGATCTCAGATTGCATTATTTGTTTTTAGGTTTTTATAAAATATACATATAAGAATGATTGTACAGTATTTGCACAGTACTGTACGACATTTACAGTATTTAGCAGACGCCCTTATCTTAAGCGACTTACAAAAGTGCTTTAAGACATCAGTAACATAATCCATTATTAATAATAAGGAATCTAAACAAGAATACACTTCTGAAACTGTAATAAATAAATAGGTATAGCCAGAGACTCAGCTGTTGGAACATTGAGGGAAAGATCTTTCCACCACTTAGGAGCCAAAACAGAATAGAGGTAAATGCCTTCCTTGTCCCCTGAGAGATTGGGGGACCAGTCGAGCAATGATAGAGGACCGGAGTGAGTGAAGTGCAGTGCGGGGGGTGATAAGTGCTGCAAGGTAGGAGGGTGCAGGCCCACTTTTAGCTTTGTAAGCAAGCATCAGAGTTTTAAATCTGATGCAAGCAGCTACAGGAAGCCAGTGAAGAGATTAGAGCAGTGGTGTAGTGTGTGTGAACTTAAGAACATTGCAACACAAGTCTTGCAGCTAAAATCTGGATCAGCTGTAAGAATCGGATAGCGGTCAGTGGTAGCCCTGATAAGAGAGAGTTACAGTAGTCCAGCCTCGAGATGACAAGAGACTGAACCAAAATCTGTGTTGCCTCTGTGAAAAGAAATGGACGTATCCTTCTAATGTTGTAAAGAAAAGAGACGTTAGCAATATGGGAAGAAACGGACAGTTGGTTGTCCATAGTCAGGTTGCGAGCCACAAAAGAGGGGGAAATCTCTTGTGTTTCTAGCCTTGGAAACACCAGGTCTTGGTGAAGATAAGAGTCACCTTTGAAGAGTAAGACTTCTGTCTTGCCAGGATTTAGCTTAAGGTGATGATCTGTCATCCATGATGATATGTCAGCTATACATGCTGAGATCTTGGCAGAGACCTGAGTGTTCCAGGGAGGGAAGGACAAAATTAGTTGGGTGTTAGCATAACAGTAATATGAAAAGCCATGTGAGGATATAACCTCACCAAGAGAGCGAGTATAGAGGGAGAACAAGAGAGGACCAAGGACTGAGCCTTGTGGGACACCAGTGGTCAGTTTGCGGGATGAGGAGATGGATCCTCTCAACGATACCTGATATGACCTTTCAGCTAGGTAGGAAGCAAACCACTGCCAGACTGTTCCTTGGATTCCAAGACTCAAGAGGATGGACAGAAGAATTTCATGGTTGCCTTCTCAAAAACTGGGCAACATTTTTTCAAGTGCATCATAGAGGCAGTCAATGATTTCTCACCAGAAGGTATACTACAGAAAAGTAGACTTTGAGAGACTTTTTATAGCACAGTGACAGAAGCAGTTTTGCAAGACCCAGTGTCTAATCAGACCAAACCTGTAATCATTTGCATATATGCTTGTGGTGTAACTTGCATGCCAAGTTTTGTTCCATTTTGTCCATTTTTCTTTCATTGAGTGCATTTTTCTACTGAAGTTTAGAATGCATTTATTAAAGTAGTGGTATGTTTTACCACAGTTGGTTAAGCCAGGCACTTGTGAGTAGCATTTGCTTATGTTTTAGCAAGTATAATGTCTTTAAAAGTGATTAAAGTGATGTCTGCCCATCCCCAGTTTCTGTGTGAAGAAGGCTCAAGTGATTATATAGCTCGTGTGGATGAGCCTCAGTCCTGTCGCTATGTTCTCACTGTACACACTTCTCGTACTTGCCAACACCCACTACTGCGTCCTCCCTCCTCTGCTAAGCCCCAGGGCATTGTGTGTCAGCCTGCACTCAGTGCCCAACAGTACATGGACTATGTCAAAGCTCAAGTCTGTGAGTATATTTGCTAATATGACTGCATGTTAAGGAAGAGTAGCACTGAAAGCTTGGTTCTGAATCCTATAATGAATATTATATTTTAGAAGTTTAATCTGTAAGTTGACTGCCTCCTGTCTTTCCTTTTTTTCACTCATTATGTTAATTTTTTGTGTTGGTGGGTACATGTGCTTCTGTAATTAGCTGACACAAAACGTAAAGTGGAGCAGATCTCAGAGGAGTTAAGGACCCTAGATCATATACTGTCTAAGGAGGAAACCGCTGAAGAAACAGAAAACGGTGACAAAATTGAAGAGGGATCTAAAAAACACACAGATAAGCTTACTGCTCTGTCTGAAGTAAAAGGTCAGTGTGCTGGTATGTACAATGCCATTAGACATTTCACTTCTGTTTCAAACTGTATGGAGTAAAAGGTAGTGAATAACAATTCAGTATTTATCCACTAGAGTGGAACATCTCTCTACCTAGGCTTTGTCACAGGTCACATATTATAGTATTTAATATTCAGTACAAGCACATGTCATTTATCAATCATCCAATAAACATTAATTTGCTATAATGACTGAGGTCTTGATAGTTATAATACATTATAATTATACGATTTCTCTTTTTACTTCAGATGTTAAAACCATTAACAGCTAATCAATGCTGTGGCTTCATTAGCTTAAGAGCAGAAGCCGGTCACTTGTGTATTCACATTAAATTCATAATTCAATACAATTCGGAATAAGGCTGTAACGTAACAAAATGTGGAAAAAGTGAAGCGCTGTGAATACTTTTATGTCCACCCGCTACCTGCTAAATCCATAAATCACAAATGTTTCCTCCAGTCATATCTGATTTTTCCCAAAAGCACTGCCTGCGCAAAAAGTTATGCTGAATACACAAAAAAGAAATGCGATTGCAATAACTAATAGGAAGACTACTTAGAAAACAGTTTATTATATATACAGGTATTTTATGGCTTATCATGCATATAATGACGTTAAAATGGGTGACCAGGTCACATGTTGGGCACCACATAAAGTGTACAGGACCTGTGTTGAAAGCCTGAGACATTTAACTAAAGGTCAGAGAATAAGTCACAACTGTGGAGTTTCAGTGGTGTGGTGAGAGCCACATGTTGATGACTGCTACATCTGCATGGTAATTATTACAGGCATTAACACATAGACAAAATCTTCCATCCATTAACTTTGTGGTAATAGTAAGTAAAAATGTATGGAGTAAATCAAAAGCCAACTTACAATGGAGCTTGTATACTGCATCAACATCAAAGGAGCTCTTGAGTTAATGTGATAGTTACATCGCTGACTAATGGATGCTTTTTATTGAAAGTTCAAAGTATGTTTTTGACTCATGTAACAGTTTGTGGCTTTGGCTCAAGATGGTGAGTGCTTCAAGTTCCTGTATACAAAATTTCCTCTCAATTTGTCTCCTACATGAGTAGTTGAAAGCTGGCTTTATGGATGGCCCACAAATTAGGCTTCTAATCAAAGATGGAGAATTCCTCAATAACATGAAATCACAAACATGGATGGACATTAGACTTTCTTTGCAACTTCAGGGCTGAAAAGTATTTAAAAAATATAAACATTTGTTGTTTGCTATTTAAGGATTGGGCAGAAACATGAGAGTCAATCTGCTTTTCTTTGATCGCCATCTGAACTACGTCCCCTCAAATTATGAGTGAAGAGATGATCTTACTGTCAGCTCCTCTCTCAAATGCTGCCTATTTGTATCTGCATGTGAAGGCCAACTTGCCAGGACTCCTACCTGGGACCCTGCAGTAATGGGCTAGTGTATATAAGGCTGCACCACCAAAACACCTACTTTTGAATGTGAATTAATAAAACATTAAATGCGTTTGTATGTACAAAAGGCTTGAGCAGGTTTCATTAATATAGTCAAGGGAGCTGAACGTTGAAAGTAGACAAAGTAAGTTTTGTGCAGGTACAACAGATTGAAAACCACAATGTATTTGAATGGTGTATTACATTTGTTGTTGCTTATTTCTCCCCTTATGCTGTAGTGGAAGAAGAGTCAACAAGTGAAGAGTCAGAGGACAGAGCCTTCTGGGAGGGAGTCACCAAACCAGCGAGTTCAGAATCACAAACACCAGAAGTGCAGGTAAACACTTAGTATAGCTGACAGTGGAGTCAGGGTTTAGCTGTATAAAGAAAATGCATGTATGGTTAGAAATAGGCATGCAAATTACATTTAGAAAGAAGGTAAATCACAATTAAATGGTTCCTTTGGGGCAGCCAGTGATGAACATTATTTGTTAAAAATACTTAGGTTGATCAATGGTATTGCCTAAAAGGTCAAATGTGCACACTTGCAGTGTATGCCATGTGCCAGTGTCCACCAATGGGAATACCATTAGTTCAGGTGACTCATCTCCTCCTGTACATCATCCTGTACATCCTGTAGCCATGCTGATTGACTGCCACTGCCGGGCGGGATGGTGGCTTAGTGGCAGTGCTACCCACTTCATAGCAAGAAGGTCCTGGGTTCAATCCCAGGGTGGAGCAACCTGGGTCCTTTCTGTGAGAAGTTTTGTGCATGTCCTCCACATTTCTGTGTGGGTTTACTCCAGGTACTCTGGTTTCCTCCGACAGTCCAAAGACATGTGCGTTAGGCTAATTGATTACTCTAATAGGTATTGTGTATACTTTAGTGTATATAAAGAATGGAGAGGTCTGACATTTTTATTATAATACACTTGGCAGTGTATACCTACTGTAAGAATCAGAATCTAAACGTTTCCTGTAACCCATCCCAGCCATGTGCAGGTATACTATTTTGTTCTTGGTGTCCTTAGACAGGTGTCTTTTATACAGGTTACAGGTAGGTGTCCAACACTTATTTGATGCAACAAAATTCTAATGGATTATTAACATTTCATACAATGTGATATTCTGGATTTTTTTGAGTTGAAGTGTACCTATGATAAAACAAAAAATTACAGATTTCTCAATTCTTTGAAAGTGGGAAAACTTGCAAAAGTGTTAGTGTATCAAATACTTATTTTCCCCACTGTATGATTAGTCTTAAGATTGTATATAGATATACAGTGGTGCTCGACGGTTGTGAAGCCTTTAGAATTCTCTGTATTTCTGTATAAATGACCTTAGAGGTAGGTAGGTAAAAAAAGAACCCAGTTAAACAAATGAGACAAAAATAGTATACTTGGCATTTATGTATTGAGGAATATATCAGATATCAAATATTACATATTTATGCGTGGCAAAAGTATGTGAAAATCTAGGATTAGCAGTTAATTTGAAGGTGAAATTAGAGTCGGGTGTTTTCGGTCAATGGGAGTCTGCTCTTCACAGCACATTTGTAGAAGTGTATCATGGCACGAACATATTAGATTTCTGAGGAACTCAAAAAAAAAGTTGTTGAAGCTCATCAGGCTGGAAAAAGTTACAAAACCATCTCTAAAGAATTTGGACTCCACCAATCCACAGTCAGAGAAATGGTGTACAAATGGAGGAAATTCAAGACTATTGTTAGGACTTGTTTCAGGTCATATTTATGCAGAAATATAGTTTAACAGCTGTAAATAGCTTGTTGTTTTTAAAGCTGTAATGAAGATGCCACGTGTTAATGGCAGTCAGCGGTTTTAGTGTCACATAATCATTACTGAAATGGTAACTGGGGGAAAAAAACTGCAGGTGAACAGTTTATGCTATGTAGGCCAAGGGATGTTTTAATGACAGGCTGTTTTTCGTAGAGTATATCTTGGTGTCAATTAAGATAGATAAGGTATCCTTAAATTTATATGATACTATCATCATGTGTGGCACGTAGGAAAAGTAACCAGTGGAATATTGTATAATTGTTGGATGATTGTACTAACTATTTAAATGTTTATTTCTTAAAAAAGGCAAAATTATCTTCTAAATAAAATCAATATTTTCACGTGATTGCTCTAAATTATGCCTGTGCAACAACTTGGTGCAACCTGAATACTCCCTGGAAAAAGAAAATAGTCCCGTTGTTTGTTTAAGACTGAAGTTACTTCAGGCACCAATATAGTGTTGCATGAGGATGATTGGGGCTGTAAATACTGTACCTGTGGATCGTGCAATGGAATTTAGAGATTAATAAGGTGGTACATTTGAGTGTCCCATTTGATATGTGGAAAATGGGTTGCAAAGCAGATGTTAATGATTGCCAAAAGGAAGTGATTGCATTTGGACATATCAAAGGCCATGCTGTTAAAGCAGTAGTAGCTGAATTTACAGGTGTGTTAAAGCCTATGGTGGGGGTTGCACAGCTACTAATTTTTAGTAGTCTTTTAAAAAACAAGTCATATTTTCCATAGCTAAAGTCCCTATTCTTTTCTCACAAAGTCCCTTCTTTTCTTAAATTTATGCAGTTAAATGCGGATTGACAATTAAATGTCACGCAGTATTTGTAATAACATCTACACAGCTTCTAAATTAAAATGCCAGCTTCAATTTATCCAATATTAATAAACGTTTAAGTTAAATTGTACTTATTTGTGTGTACCCCATTTTCCAACTGCCCATTTTTTATGGTAACTGGCATAGCTGAATCATCAAGCACCAGGAGAGCAGCGAGGTTTGGAAACAAAGAAAAAAAGACAATGCTATCCATTATCATTACAGATATTGTATTTTGAAGGCTATTGAATTACATACTTTCCCCACTGTATGATTAGTCTTAAGATTGTATATAGATATACAGTGATGCTCGACGGTTGTGAAGCCTTTAGAATTCTCTGTATTTCTGTATAAATGACCTTAGACATCACCAGATTTCCACACAAGCTCTAAAAGTAGGTAAAAAAGAACCCAGTTAAACAAATGAGACAAAAATATTATGCTTGGCATTTATGTATTGAGGAATATATCAGATATCAAATATTACATATTTATGAGTGGCGAAATTATGTAAAAATCTAGGATTAGCAATTAATTTGAAGGTGAAATTATATATTTATAATTATATAATTGAATATTAGGATATTCTATTTTGAAGGCTATTGAATTACATACTGCACACTTTTCACTTGCACAGCCCATGCTGTGTGCGCACATGCCTGATTTACAAATTAAGCACTACAGTGTAGAATTGTACTATTTTTTTTGTGACGTATTTCCAGACTACCATAGTTTGATTGGGGCAGTGTTTGTTTTTAAGATGAGCTGCTTTCTTTCCTGTATTCATGCATCCTTGGTACTGTTTGTTTTCTCCTTTCAACCAGATGACTACAACATCCCAATGGACTAGTGAATGTCCTAGTCGACTAGTCTATTTAACCCCTAGTGTACGGCCATAGACGTTTACCAGCAGTAGCAAAAACTCCAATTTACAAGACATTCACATTAGAATTGTGGCCAAAAAATGTCATCATAAGTTATGTTTCAGTCACAGGTGACATTTTGTTTTGTCCAGGGAGTATACGTGCTCATTTCTGCAGTTGTATATGATTTTTGATCATTCTTAATTTGTTTAAATCATTACTGTATAGGAGTCTGATGATGCACAGGACAACCAGCCTGAGGATAATGACAGTAAGTAAAGTCATTTTCTTGTAAAAGGAAGTCATGCATGCAAAACTTAAGCATGCAAAAAAATAGCTTAAAAATAGGTATTCCAAGCATCAAATGTCCTTGTTATAAAAAGAATAGGCATGGCATGAATTTCAAGTTTAAGCATTCATTTATAAGCGTATTTTCCTTGTTTGTTTTCTGTTTGTGTACCTAGTATTTGGTGAGGGGAAATTTAATTTTAAAATCATCACAGACCCTGTCGACCTGATGAAGTTTGTCCACCACCTTAGGGAGAGCAACAAAAAGGTGAAGCTTTTATACAAACATCTTACACAGTAGACACTGGATTAAGATAGTAACTTAATTCAAATCCAGCTCTCAGAATGCACCTAGTTCAAATATGCCTATATTTTGTGTGTTACAAAAATGGTTTGATATTTGAGTAGTGGAAATTATTGATTCTTATGAGCTAAGGGCTGCCTTGTTGATGTATTCAAATGCCATTTTATTTAAAAGGTGTTGGCATAATGTAGTATCACAGAGGGCTTTCTGAATTTGCCTTTCCATCTTCCTGTTATCTGCAGTATGGAATTGCCAGTGTAAGGTGTCACATGC
The DNA here is from genome assembly GCA_033117975.1 of Parotocinclus spilosoma. Lineage (NCBI taxonomy): Eukaryota > Metazoa > Chordata > Actinopteri > Siluriformes > Loricariidae > Parotocinclus > Parotocinclus spilosoma. The sequence continues at coordinate 9,805 of JAVSBV010129947.1, forward strand.
CCTGACATGTGCCTATATGTGTTCTCGACTATCTCCTGGGTTTTGTCTTCTCCAAATGCTACAATATTGCATTTACTAACAATAGCCTGGAGGTGGGGTTGTGGACACATATTACACAAAAAAACAAGAACCATGTATTTGCCATGTAGCTCAACAGAGTTCACCAAGAAATGATGCTTTCTTTTTTTGGACTATTCTCTGTGAACACAAGGGATTGCTATGTGTGCAAATCCCAGCAGATCAGCCGTTTTTTTTTTATTTTTATTCATTGTCAATTAAATCACCCTTTCCCCCATTATTATGCTCTATTTGAACTTCAGCAGGTGTGTGTACACTGGGGAATATAAGTATTTGATACACTGCGGATTTAGCAAGTTTTCCCATCTACAAATAATGGAGAGGTCTGTACTTTTTATCATAAGTGCAGTTCAACTGTGAGAGACAGAATCTAAATGAATCACATTGTATGATTTAAAAAAAATAAAAATAATAATTTGCATTTTATTGCATGAAATAATCATTTAATCATCTACCAACCAGCAAGAATTCTATCTCTCAGACTTGTTTTTCTTTCTGCACTCATTACCTGTATTAATTGCACTGTGCAGTCATGGATTACAATTCTGCAGGGCACACAAGGTCCCCCTTCTCACGCCAGCAAATATGCAGACCCATTTGAAGTTCACCAATGACCATCTGGATGATCCAGAGGAGGCATGGGAAAAGGTCATGTGGTCATTGAAATAGAGCTTTTTGGTAGGAACTCTACTGGCCGTGTTTGGAAGAAGAAAGATGAGCACCATTCCCACCATGAAGCATGGGAGTGGAAACGTCATACTTTGTGAGTGCAAAGAGGACAGGACGACTGTACCATATTTAAGGGAGGGTGTATAGGGTCATGTATCGTGAGATTTTGTCCAACAACTTCCTTCTCTCAGTAAGAGCACTGAGGATAGTGTGTGGCTGGGTCTTCCAGCATGACAATGACCCGAAACACAGCCAGGGCAACTAAGGAAAGGCTCCATAAGAAGCATTTAAAGGTCCCAGAGTGGCCCATTTAGTCTCCAGATCTGAACCCAATATTAAATCTTTGGAGGGAGCTGAAACTCAGCGAGTGTTGCTCAGCGACAGCCCCAAAACCTGAAAAATCTGGAGAAGATCTGTATGAAGGAGTGGGCCAAAATCCCTGCTGCAGTGTGTGCAAACTTGGTCTAGAGAACTACAGGGAACATCTTACCTAGGTCATTTCAAACAAAGTACAGACTGCTCCATTTTTTTGTAGGTGAAAACCTGCAAATTTGTGTGTGTATGTGTGTGGTTATACATACATATACACTGCTCACCAAAATTAGGGGATATTTCATTATGGCATATTTTGTTTTGAAGTATCTCCTATTTTTTGTGAGCAATATATTTATACATTTATTCATTGTGTTTCAGAATAAGAATGAAAAGCACAAAACCGAGAAAGAGACCTCTTCCCAGACCATAGCACCAGAGGAGGGGAAGAAAGATGGAAAAGAGAAGGCAGAAAATGATGACGAAGATGAGGACGAACAGCTTCTTCAGGAGTTTGAGGAAGAAATGGCTGATCTCTCTGTGCCCTCCTCTAAGATTGAAGAAATAAAAGAAGAGCTACAAAAAGAGTTTGACAACATTATAGAAGAGGTACCGTGTCTTATTTTTTTTTACCATATAAGAAATATGATCACTATTATTCTACTGCCCTGTTCCTTTTTACCTTGTAAAAAAAGAAATAGATTCAATGTTAATAATAATATTCAACTCCAGTAACTTAGAGGCACAGTCTGATTTTATCAGGGACATTAGATAAAATCAGTTTTCCTTCTTATTCATGCAATTATCCATTTAATTATACAGCAATAATACAGTGCATAAAATCAGATACCAGATAGATAGCCAGATACCTGTCAGCACCTTCAGGTAGTTCTCACCATCAGGCATCTAAACAACATTCCTTTAATTGAACAATATGTGTCTCTTTCAGGCACAGCATGAATTGGATGCTGAGGGTCTAAAAGGGGAGTTTGATCGTTCTCAGGCAGCTCAGACTCTGGAGAACACTTTAGACAAACTGTTGGATCGCCTTGAGGATAAGACTGGGCAGGACAAAGAAGAGGTCGAACCAAATAAACAGCCCCCACATGAAAAGGAACAAGATCCTGCTCCTGGCAGCCCCAGTCTTGTGCCTAAAACTCCAGGTAAACTGAATAATTGATGTGTGTGGCTGAATTATGAAATGACTGTATGTATGAATTTGTGCATGTTTGACGTAAAGCATGTGGGTGCCGAGGAAATACGTTGTACTCTGTAACCCTGCTTTCAATATGCACAATGCCCCAATATACTCTGCCTGGCCTAAAAAGTTATGCACACTTGTTTTGTTTGACTACCTGTAGCTTTGGTTTTGGTGTGTGTTCATTGTGACTTCATATCAGCAAACTTGGGGCAGTTTGGTCTAGATCCAGGATTAAAGCACATTGTTGACATTTCTAGTATTTTTTTTAAAGACTTTCAATTAAACCTTTAACATCTTAAAGTCAGGTTGAGGTCAGGACTTTATGGTGGCCAAGTCATGTTTGAAACGAATCAGTCTTTTTCAATTTGAGGTCAGTAAATATTTGCATTCACCCCAGAATATGCCCAAGTAGTCAGGGGGGAAAAAACAAAATGTTGATGATATAACCTAGTCATTCAGAAAATTAAGATACTCCACTTATTTCTTTTAATTATCACGTAACATAAGTTATATTCTGCACGCTGAGTAAATGTGGCTCAGACCACATGAGCATTATTGCGTTGCTCCAGTGTTCTTAATGCTTGTTGAAAAATAGAAACCTTTTTTGCTGTTTAAGAGAAGAAAGTTCTCACAGCTAGGGTTACATGAATTGAGCTCATGAAGTCAAAGGCTTAAGTAATTAAGTAATAAAATTGTACAATTTGCTTTGTAATTATTTGCTAAGTGATGGCTATTTTTGGCCAGCCAGTGTGTATATGTGTATGTATGTCTGTTGTTGTGTTCATTATGTTCATAATTAAGTCAGTTTTAAGTTCTGTTAGTTAAACTTTTGTTTTGCCTAAAACTAATAAATGATTTCTTAATAATGCAGCTGTTTCAATGTATGTTCTTGTCAAGGCTGAGCAAGTGTAAACTGGAAATTAGGTGTTTTCCACTATTGCTAGGGTAACGTACTACTGCCTCTATTTTTGTCTTTTGTCACCTTAGCACAAGAGCTTGGCAGTGGAGAACAGGTAAAGATCAGGGTGACTAAGTATAAGGTGGGTGGAGACGTGGCTGCAGGAGCAGTTGCCGGTGGTGAGGGGGGTGTGAAGGTGCAAGAACTGGGCGAAAATGATCCCCAGTGGCAGCAGATTCAGGAAGTGGTCAAAGAACAGCTAGAAAAAGCTGGCATCAAGGCCGAAGGTAGGCCAGAGTGTATGCTAAATACAGATGTGATTTAGCATATTTTTTTGCCTGGCTAACTCTGGCTTTCCTTTCTGACTCAACATATCCACATAATCACTTCTCCTGACTCTTTTCTGTGAAGTCTTTAGTATGGGGCAAATTTTAAACTTTAAGTTTTATTCATACTGCTCACAAAAATGAGGGGATATTTCATTTAAATTTGTGAGCAGTATAGATTAGCTGCAGAAAGAAATTGGCCATTGCTCTTTAATAGCCCTTGAAATGTTCCATAAAGTAGCACATTAATAATAATGATAGTACAGTAATATTGTGAAGCTGTCGCAATCTGAATCTGTTGCTTGATACAGGAGCTAGGTTTGTACAATGTTACAATTTTGTTAATACGTTGTTTTAAGTCTCAGAACACCAGCTTTTATGCTCAGCTGTGTACCAGATGAATCCCACAAACCCATACACACAGATGAGCCACATGAACACTTACAGATTGAAAAAAGTGCTAATTATAATTTTATATATAATTATTGATATTGATTTTGTCATTATAGCTGCACAGGTCATGGTCTGCATGATTTAGGTAAGAACAGTTGATTCTCATAGTCGGTGTTAGATATGGAGTGACAAGTGCTAAACTGTTGGACAGATTAACTGTGACAAAGCATAGTTTGGCAGTGACAATGATTTACTAATTATTTGTCCCTTTTAGAACTTGGCTGTGGTTTGATTACTGATGTTGTTGTTATTATAGTGGTTGTTTCAATAAACAGCTTTATCTGGAGTAACTTGGAAATTTTCTTAGTATACATTATATTTAGTAGATATTATAGTTTAGATTATAACAGTACACATAACCTACTGTGAGCTGTACTAGGTAAAAAGAACAAACATTATATTTGCAAGGAACAATAGAAAGGAGAGTTTTCTTTTGTTAATAATTTAAAGTGCACGGTTACAGTTACATCGTTCTCAGCTTATTTAATTTGCATCTGCTTGTCTCATTTCCTTTCTTTTCGTTGTGTGCATGTACAATTCTAAAAAGGTCTGTCTATTTAATTTGTCTCAATGCATAATGTGTTGTGTTGTGTAATGGAAATAAATGATTCTCTTTTATTTATTATGTCTTTCAGGCAAAATTGAAGTAAAGATTTTAACTCGTAACACAGCACAGGAGGCTGGAGACCAGTGGCTCAGTGAAGAGGATACCAAATCCTTTAGAGAACTACTGATCAATCTGCTGGTATGATCTCGTGTGTCATTATGATTTAGTTTAAATAAACAAATGAGGAAACACACAGATGTTAGTATGGTAACATTTTTATAAAGTTCAAATTTTTTATCGTTGTGTTTAATTTATAGGGGTTTATGTTTAAATAAAAACAATATTCCATTTTAAGACACCAGGGGGGGACGTCACGATGGCTCTGTGGGTAGCAGAGCTGCCTCACAGCAAGAAAGTCCTGGGTTCAATCCCAAGGTGGAGCAGCCTGGGTCCTTTCTGTGAGGAGTGTCTCAATCTGCAGACATGAGTGTCTGCTAAATTCCGTAAATGTGTAAATATAAATATAAATATGTGTAAATATACTGCACACACAAATTAGGGGATATTTCATTTAAAAAAAAGACGAATCAATTAAAGCTAGATATATTGTGTAGAAAATTTCAAATAAAATGAATATAAAATGGGCACATTGATTTTAAATACTTACAGGTAAAGTATCTCGCGAAAGTGAGTATACCCCTCAAATTTTTATATTTATTTTATTATATATTTTCATGGGACAAAGCTGAAGATTCAATGACTCTTTGATGCGATGTAAAAATTGCTACAATGGACAAATTGTGCCCCAAGTGTCAATATTTTGTGTGGCCACCATTATTTTCCAGCACGGCCATAATTTTGGGGGCATGGAGTTCACTAAAACTTCACAGGTTACCACTGGAATGTTCTTCTACTCCACGTCGACTTCACTGAGCTGGTGGATGTTAGAGACCTTGCGCTCCTCCACCTTCCCTTTGAGACTGTTCCACAGATGCTCAATAGGGTTCAGGTCCGTAGACATGCTTTCAGTTTCCTTAGCAAGGCATTGGTCGTTTGGAGGTGTGTTTGAGGCCGTTATCATATTGGAATACTGCCCTATGGACTAGTTTCTGAAGGAAGTGGATCATGCTCTGCTTTAGTATGTCACAGTACATGTTGGCATTCATGGTTCCCTCAATGAACTATAGCTCCCCACAGCACTTGTACGAGCCCCAAAACAAGACATTCTCACCACCATACTTGACTGTAGGCAAGACACACTTGTCTTTGTGCTCCTCACCTGGTTGCCACCACACATGCTTGACACCATCTGAACCAAAGAACTGTATCTTGGATCTCATCAGACCACAGGGCATGATTCCAGAAATCCATGTCCTTAGTCTGCTTAAGCAAGGCTCTTGAGCAACAACATCTTGGATTGTAGCTTATAGTATTGCAAGTAAAAGTAAGACAGAAATTGAAAAATATGACTTTCTGTCAGCACTAAAACACAATTAGATGTCAGTTATTTTTAACGGTAATTAATTATTCCTCTCTTAATTGTTCCTTTGGGTTTGTATTGTATGTCCAGACTGGAGGTACAGAAGAAGTATACAAGGAGCAAAAGAGACAACAGGAGCTGGAGACCAACTATAAATTTGTATGGGGAGACAAGCAAGATGAAAGTCAGTCTACAGGAACCAAAGATTCTGATGAACTGGATTTCTGAAACCGTTTCTCCTCTTTATGAATCAGAGAGAATTAACTTTATGTTGACATACATGAGTATTGAACTCTTTCATGGATGTACAGCCTTTGTCTGGACTACATTTTTCATCAACATGACTACATCATGTGAGAATATGGCTATAAGTGACCTGATCATACTGCACTCTGTATGGGAGAGCAACTCGAGGAATATAAAAGCATTCTACACATGCCCATCACTGGCTAGTAGGCATTTTCTTGAAGTATGTTTAGTTTAAGATATACCCACAAGTGATATTTGTGTCAAACATTATGACAGTTCCTTGCTGATGCTGCCTGCTCTGTGAACCCATAACTTAGCCCAGTGTTTGCGTGACATTGCTTTAATGCAGGATCAACATTGAGTGTATTTGAGTTCGTTCTTTTGGTTTATTACAATATATTAACTTTTTCATGACAGAAATTTCAGGCACCTTGCAGTCTGTATTTGGTTTGTAGTTTTAATTTGGTAATATGTTATGTACATTATGTACATGTTAAATCAAACTGCTCACTGGCACTAGTTAAGGCTGACAAGGGTTGGATGAATCATTCAAGTTTAATTTATGACGTATGTTGATTGTACGATTAAAAAGCCACATTTGGTACAGTAACCTCTCTGAAGCCAATCCGGACAAATACACTGATAAAAAAAGAATGCCATGCGCCGACAGTTTGCCCTGTAGCATCATTTTGTTTGTGTGGGTACATGATCTGCAGATTTGTTTTGTCAAAACATTCCAGTAACAGTACAAGGTTAAGAACAAGAACAGCTTGAAAGTCCTCTGATGCACCATACATAAGAACTATTTAGAGAACTGCTCATTTCAGTTACTCAATACAATTTAAATATGAAGCTTTAGAGCAATTGTACTGGATGTTCTTATCTGTAGAAGGCTGGTATTTTGCAGTAGTGTAGGACAGTGTAGTATGTCTCCACATATGGAGTATTCAATGATACACAACGTAAAACCTGCCTGACAGGAATGTGAGATTTTTATTTATTTTCCAAATGTACATGTTCTGCACAGTCCAGTCAGAAAAGGGCTCTCGCTGTAGACTATTGTGAATAACTTGTTTGTACAAACGTTATTTCGATGGAGGGCTTGAATTTCTTGCCACAAATGGCATAAAACACAATACAAAAAAGTATGTTTACTCTGTGTGAGGTTGGGCTGATTTGATTGGGTTTAGTTAAAACTTCTTGCATGAATTAAAAAAAATTGGCTATTCAGCTAGATGATTTAAACAGTTGTGAACGGCAGACCTCCTGATAATTCTTGCACAAGATTTGATCACTGAACAAATTGTTCATTTAAAAAAAGATTATGTTAATTCCCTTGAAATCAAATACAGTCGATTCCTGTTAATGGCACCACATCGGGACGTGATTGTTTTGGTCCTAATAATCGGCTGGTCCGATTAAACAAACATGCCCTATGTTACAAGACGGGATGTGCTGTGTAACATATTAAATGTTTATTAAACCTTTATTGTGTGATTTACACGTATAGCGAACGTACAAACAAGTACTACTGTTGCTTATGAACTTTATTTGTTGAAAAATTAATTTGCAAACAAGTTTTTCGAAACGATCTACAAAACAATGTATAGGTACTCAGCATGCGAAGCATAATACTGTAAAAAACAAGTTCTTACTAAATT
>JAVSBV010129957.1:0-17677 GCA_033117975.1 Parotocinclus spilosoma
TTTCACTCCAGAATGCCCTGGGCTCTGATTGGAGAACAGGGTACAGCAAAGGAGGAGGGTTCAAGAGTTTAGCGGGAACGGTTAGTATTTTTTTCCTGCTCAGAAAGTTGAGGCTTATGGTTTTGCTTGCTGAAAGGAATAAAAAGCAAAGTTTTTGTATCCGGCTCCGTGTCTCCTTTTTATTCGGCTCCTACAATTCTATCTTATTCCTCCTGCAAACCCAGCTTAGAAGGTGCAGCAGTGTAAGCTTGTCATTGTCACATTTTCATTTCAAAATTCTCCACACATTCTCTACTGGGGACATCAGGACTGCAGGCCAGTCAAGTACCTGTACCCTCTTCCACTGCCATGCCTTTGTAATGTGTGCAGCATGTGGTTTTGCGTTTTCTTGTTGAAATTGCATGGACATCTCTGGAGAAGATGGCATCTTGAAGGCAGCTTGTATTGCTCTAAAATCTTAATGTACTATTCTGCATTAATGCTACCATCACAGAATTGTAAATTTACACGGACATTATAAAATGTACAAATTTACATTTTAGTACAAGGAAGCTATAGCCCAAGAACACAATCCAACCGAAACCTAGGAGGATCTGATATAGGTAAATCACCTATTGAAAATGCACATGCCCCATACTATGACAAACCGTATGGTGGTCCTATGGTGGTCCTATTCATCTTAGGTCTGAAGCACACATTGTCCTTTTTTTTTTTTCTCGAAAAAGACCAGGACTACACATTTCCACTTTGTGATGGCCCATCCTACAACACATGAATCTGTTGTTGTTACCAAGTAATGAATCCTCACCTGCTTCACATTGCCAACTTTTAATGATCAAATGTCAAAATGACGATTTTAAATGTCTAAAAACAGAAAAAAAAACTTTAACAACAAAGTTCATTCATAGTAATATATTGTATTAAGCAGCATAAACTATCATAATGTTGTCATGTCGAAAACGGCACTGCTGCCTAAAAAAGTAAGAGTACATTTCAGAAGTTGTTGTGTGGAAAGCTGTTTTTGGTAGAGCTTTAATTGCCATCTAGTTTCTGTTGTCTTTTTCTTAGCATTAGATGCGGTTGCCTCAAACTTGGCAGAACATATCAGTTCTGTGGAAGTATTTTACATTTTCAGGATTTTTCTGGTGGCTAAAACCTCAGAAATGTAAAGCTGGAGAGGCTAAGTGTCACAGCTCCAAATTCTTGCAGCCCTCAGCCTTCTTAACCCTGGCATTAACTCTCTGCTGCTGTTAACTGCATGCCTTCATGTTTAACATAAACTCATGTAAATGCTTAGCCACCAAGATTTAGGAAGGCATCAAACCTTATACCACACAACGTCTTTTTTTATTTATTTTTTATTTTTTTTACATGCAATATAAATAAAGTTTTTATGTATAGATTAAAACTAGGTTAGATGGTTTGATGGTATGCACTGTGTGATGGTACAGAAATGCAGAGATTTGGCTATACTTTGTAAAGACAGTGCTAAAGTGGATGAAGCCTTTATCTGCCAACATGTAAGAGCAACAAGGAATCATGTTTTTCAGCTTGGGATTTTGTCAAACCAAATCGTGTCCTCAAAATAAAGGTCAGAGCACTGAAACGTCCATCTCGGCTGATGATAGAGAGGGCCATTTCAGAGGCACAACTTTTCTTGTAAGGATGAGATTTAGTTTTACAAAAGCTCAGTAGAAAAACGTAAAAGTTTAAGGCATGCTAAAAAATGAAATCTAAAATATGGGCGCTTCCACATTCAGTGATAAAACAACATTGGGTAATGAAGGAAGATTGAAATCCGACTGCTGTTGAGAAAGTTTTGGCTGAAGTTAGAGCGGTCAACTAAAGCCTTCAGAGATCTCTGATTTGAATTGGACTCTGCCTCTGTGGACTTTGCATGTTCTCCTGTTCTGATGTTTCTGTGGGTTTCCATGAGGTACTCTGATATCCACCCACAAGAAAAAAAATAAAAATATGCATGACGTCAACTGGTATCTCGAACAGCTGATTGCTAATGGATTGCCAAGGGTTAGTTTCTGATTTGCACCCTATAATGCCGTCTGGGCCCATCTCCCTGACCCCCGGAACTGGGTGAAGTGAGTATGATGAATAAATTGAAGACCATAGAAAACCTCTGAACTAAACACTGAATAAAATAAAAGAAAGTGTGTGTGAAGATTACAGTCATGTGCCTCGCTGTGTACCATCTACTACTCCCCCTACGTGATTAAATGTTCAGCTGGTGCTGAAATGAGATTTTTCAGATAACATTTTATATGAGAATTTAGATTCCACTTGGGGTGGGTTGGTGAGTTCAATGTTAGATTTTCTTTCGGTTGATTTTAAATGATAGACCTACCTTTTAAGTGTATACTTGCATATCAATGCACATTTTCTTGTACAGGCATTTAAACAAAAGTTTAGGTTCCTGAAATTAAAATAAATTGCTTCGAAATTGTTAAATTGTAAACGTAATGCTCTTTTGTAGGTTTACTATGTTAAATGTCTGAGTGAATACAGTCCCTTTTCATTTCTGTAGAAAAAGTGTACTTGCATAAAAAATGTAGAAGAAGGGATCATCTGCCCACCCAAATAATGCAATGATTTGCTGCTTTAGAGGTATTTCTATCTAAAAATTTTTTAAATGAACTTAAATAATATGTTGCATTGATGGCATTTTAGTGGTCATTTAATAACTGTGATTTTTCTTTTTCATAGATTAAAACAAATAGGGGTGCGAATCTCTGTGTCTGGCGATTTGGTTCCAATTTTTGAGGTTACGATTCGATTCAGAAATGAATTTTCAATTCAAATGGTCTACAAATTTTGTTTAAATTATGTGATTGACAATGTAAACAAATAGAGCATTTATTTAAAACAATACTTTTAGGTTCCTTCCTGTATCAAATATTTTTTGCATCATTTTATATTTATACAAAAAATAGGATTGTGCATAAAATTCTGTAAGTAAAAATACTAGTATTAGGTTAGCTTAGCTGCCTGGCTTTTTACAACAAATAATTCAAAATATAATAATACAAAAGTCTACCATAGTGCATTAGCCTTTAACTGCAAATAAAATACAGACTTTACAGTCATAGTGCATTTATATTTTGCAAATCTTCAAAACCTTAAAAATAAAATACAGACTTCAGTCTTTTTAACCATGTTGCACCAACAATTGTGCTAATGTCAAGCGCTCTCCTACCCGGAACAATGCAATATGCAGTACGCTCGGGAGCGGCAAAAAATAAAACTGAAAAGCATTTTTAAATCGATTTTGGGGCATTTTTGCAGGACTAGGAATCGTGATCCTTTGAAGAAACAATTTTTTTCAGCACCGCTAAAAACAAATCTACTTTAAAAAATAATTATTCCACATAAAAATTTAACATCTGATGGCCTGCAGTATGGGTTCATGATGTAGTTGTTGCTGGAAAAAAAATGTAAATTAGAAGTTCTGTTGTCAGTAAAATTTCATAAATATAAAAATTTTCTTCCTTGTGCAGTAACTATATGAAAATGTGCTTGTATAATTTTGTCAAGGTCCACGTTCAACCAAAATTCTGTCTTGGCCCCTAAATAGGTAATATGTTTTAGAGCATGATGTATGCTTGCACCGGGGTGAAGTTCAAAAAATGCAATTGCATGTAATGGACAAGAACGCACAATCCAACTCGACGCTGCATATCGTCCCATTTTTGCACCGCAGATCAATTCTGGTTAGGGTATTACATTTCTAAATGCATCTACGTCTTAGCAAGTTATGATTCAGATCTGAAATGCCACTCTTTATCTAGAGCGTCTTGCAGTTGAAACAGTTTCACAATGTACATTGCTAGCATTTGAAAGTGTCTTTTTCAAGGGCACAGCTAAGGTTTATTGGCAGTCATGGAACCCTGGCTTTTTTGTTCATTAGTACAGCACCTTAACCACTACACCATCACAACCAATTACTTTAATGCACATGATGAACCACACAGCAGTCAGATTTCAATCTGTCTAACTAAATAGTTCAGACAACACAAAAGTATGTGGAATATATCCCAGATATAAAACAGCCAGGTGTAAACACAAGTTTATATTCAACTCTCTTACTGATCAAGCAGGGGCACATGAAAACAGGACCTATATTCTTCTGCCTGACCTTAATTTCCACCAAAAAAAAGGGCTGATGTGCTCCATCTTGCACGCTAAAAATAACCTGCTGCACTCTGGCACTTCGTTCTCAGCACTGTCTTTCTCAAGTGTTCACATAATGGTACATTATTCACTTAAAATGCCATTACACAAGACTAGAGCTGTGCTTAAATGGTAACGCCTGGTTCAGAATAAGAATTAGCCTAGTGCTTGATTGCACATGACTCATACATGGTTGGAGATCCATGTCCAGCCAGTATGAGGTTGTTCTTCATCTTATCTGATGGTTAGATTTTCTGAAAAGGGTTTGGATGCTGTCTCACGCTAATCGATCGCCATGCCTCGAGAGATACTTATGAGCATATCTTGCATTCCCTCTATCACACTCTCGCCTCAGTTAATTCTGCCTTGTGCTTTTGCGCACTCCCTTTTTCTGTCATTTTGATCTGTTGCAGTTTCACCACACAGTCTCATAAATAATACAGTGCTCAGAAAAAATAGGGGATATTTCAAAATGAATACGAAAAAATCTCACAAGAACTGCTGGACAATCGGATCCTGTTCATTCCCCATCACTGTCAGTGTGTTTTGGCAGTTTTGGGTGACCGTACACCCGTACACCTTACTGAACAGTCAAGGTGTTGCACTCCCGTCCAGTTTGACATGTTTCTGTTCACCCCATGAACGTCACTTTCTACTCAGTCATGATGATGGAGTTTCATCACATTTGAGTAATCTAACGACTTTCCTTGACTTTGTTTGCTTTTCTGATGATCTTGTTTAATGAATAAAATAAATTGCTTTTTTTTAATTAGTTTCATATTCATTTGAAATATCCCAATTTTTTTGAGCAGTGCGCTTTGTTACATATAAAGGATACACATTTACATTAGTACACACCCTTATCCACAGCAACTTACAAGTGATACAGCCTTACAATCCTAGCAATTGTGGGTTAAATGCCTTGCTCTAGGACCCAACAGCTTGGCTTCAGTGGGATTTAATCCTTGAACTTTCAGGTCTATAGTCGTCCAGAACTTTTACCAGAATACTACCACAGTTCGTCGTCATTTGGAGGTAGTTTGTTTTTAAAAATAGTGTGAAATTACAATTTTGGTTAATCTGGTGATATGGGGGAGTGTGATCCAAAAACTCTCCCTGTGTGGAGTTTACGTCGAATTTCTTGCTCATTCCGAAGGCAAGTGTTAGGTTAATTGGTCTCTAAAAATTCCCCCAGTGTAAATAGGTGTGACCTTGAGGGCACTAGGCTTACTCCAGTCACTCCAACTTTGCACAATAGAGCATTCTCTCAAAATAGCTTTTTTTATTCAATATCAATACTAAAATGTTCAGTTTAGAATAGCATAATGTCCTGGTCAAATGTTTTCTTCCGATCATTTAATATTGAATATTTTCTGCTATCAAGTATCGATTTGGTACTTGTTTTTTCCTACCCAATACTGTGCACACTTCAAGTACATTGCAATTCAATTTATTAGTCGACTGAGAAGCCTGAAAAAATGGTCTGCAACCAGTCTATTGCTTAATAAAGGAGCCACGTATCTTGGATCTTGGTAAGCAGACTATATAAATTTCATTTAGTGCAGCATTGCAGTAGTAAAGCTAGAACAATCACAATGTAGTTGCGAGAGGTCAGAGCGTGTACACTGGCTCCCAAATCTCCTAAAGACAGTTCTAACTGCTCAATAAAGTGATATTGATCTATAAAAAATGCCTTGCTCGGCCCTGATACCATAGCTTATAATTAATATTACCTGGCCCACAGAAATACGGGACACATCTAGTCTCGATGACAATTTCCATGTTACCTTGAAACTGAAACAAGACACAGTTCAAATGAGGTCAAGACCGAGAGGTGACAGAGACAACTGGTTTATGGTCTTGAGACAGAGAGTGCTCTCCATGAAAGTGTTTGTCTTGGGCTTCAGTTGTGGGCAAGTTCATCCGCAAAATATTATTATGGGTAAATTATAAGCAAAGCTTACATAGGCACACAGTGGAATCCTCTGAGCATCGTGCATTGGCACTGTGGTGGCCTAGTGGTTAAAGTACTGGACTATGGACCAGAAGGTCCACGGTTCAAATCCCACCTCTGCCACAGTTTGGCCCCTGAGCAAGGCCCTTAACCCACAATTGTTTGGTTTGTAAGACTGTATTAACTGTAAGTTGCTCTGGATAAGGGCGTCTGCTAAATTACATAAATGTAAATTATTTAATGCAATGACCTTTTTCCTTTCAAACATGCCTGCACATTTTCAAACAGAATGGGTTTTTTGTAATTATTTTTATACAAGTGTTTAGTCTTTGCAGAACCACTAAAACACATGAGCTTATCAGTATGTGTGGCAAAATCGATTCACAGACATGCCTGTTCATTGTTTATATCCCTAATATGTGGCTATAATCGTCATATAATCCTAATACTTAAAACTCGTGGATTGAGCAAGTGTAAGTAGGTCATTATGTCTACTGTTGGCTTTGCTTCCTGCTCATTTCTTCAACCTCCTACACTTAACCAGCTGTGTAACCTTAAAGAGCTTTAAGTATATTTCAGATAATAACTGCCATTTGAATTTCATGGTGTGAATAATATGTATAAAGCCTTTCCGAATTCCCCAGATTGTCCTCCTTCATTTTTGTAATGGCAGACATAGGACAAATTAGAATCATTATTCAGACCCTGCGAGAGCCTGTTAGACTTTACCAGGGCACTTGAGTGTTTCTCACTTTACTGATGACTTTCAGGAGGCTGTGATACCGTACTTTGATTTAGTTTTTATAGATCCATGCTGATTGAAATCTTCTCTCTTGCAGAGATTGAACAGAAACAAGCTCATGTACCTTATCTGCACTGAGAACTGTGAACTGGACACGCTGAGGACGATCATCCCTGTGCAAGGCCAATGACCTTCTACATTGTACGTATTCAGCACCAGCTTTCAGGGTTTAAGATTTTTGGAAATTCACTACACGGCATTATCAAGAGTTATGTGAACACACCTACTAATTAGTGGTTTTGGATATTTCAGCCACATGCATTGTTGATTGGTCTGTAGAACCATGCAATCTCTGTTTAGCATTAGTAGAAAGGGATGTACCTGCTTAAACTGCAGCTCAACTCCGTGTTTGTTTTTGTGAACAAGAATTCAAGACAGTCAAGTTTATTTATTAGAAAACACTCTTTACAACAGAGCGTTGACCCACAGCCCCAGCAGGCCTAGGGTCACAATGGCAAGAAAAAGCTCCCTAAATGTGATCAGGAAGAAACTTCGGGAGGATCATGACTCAAAAAGACACCACACCTTGGGCAGCCTAGATTTTGTAGGTAAGAGAATTAAACTAAGTTATCTAAATAATGTTTATTATTGTAATTTAAAAGTATTAATTTCAAATTAAAATCCCCTAAGTTTTGTGAGCAGTGTATAAAGACTGTAATAGGCTATAGAAAAAAAGAATACAATACTATAAAAAGTACAGGGTGAGTCAAAAGAAAAAAACAAAATTCGAAATTGGATATCTGAATACTCCAGCAAGTAATGAGTGACTATCTTTTAGACCATGTCCAGAACAAGGATGGCATCTTGAATGCCACCATATTGAATCAAGTGCAAGCTTTTGTTTTTTTCCTGTGAAAAGGTGGTTGATTGCTGCATTCATATTTGAAATATATCTTGTGGTTCAAAATTTGTCAACACAAAAGTCAAAACATTTGTTGTTCATTACAGGTACTTGAATTGATGATTCTGATGTCTGGGGAACGCAGCTGCCGTATCATACCAACGACTTTAACAGCTGACACTCAGAGAGATTCAATTTCACACAGATCAAGATCAATTTCACACAGCACTGTTCATATCCAAATTCTGCAAAACCTGAACTGTGGTCGACAAGCCATGAAGTAGTTGTTCGTAGACCACTACCGACATCAACAATGGTTTTGGCAACCTTTGTGAAAAGTCCATGATGTTTCCTGTGACCTTTGACACTCTATATAAAGTGGAACATATGAAGATACAGAATATAGAGTCTCACAAAAGTGAGTACACCCATCACATGTTTGTAGAAATTGTATTATATGTTTTTATAGGATAACACTGAAGATTTGACACCTTAATACAATGTAGAGTAGTCCGTCTACAGCTTACATAACAGTGTAAATTTGGTGTGTCCTTAAAATAACTCAACACACAGAAATGAATGTCCAAACCGCTGGAAACTAAAGTGAGTACCCCCTAGGCAAAAATGGCCAAATTGTGCCCAAGGTGTCAATATTTTGTGTGGCCACCATTATTATTCACCACTGCCTTACCTCTCTTGGCCATGTAGTTCACTAGAGCTTCACAGGTTGCCACTGGAATCCTCTTACACTCCTCCATGACGACACTATAGAGCTGGTAGATGTTAGAGACACTGCGCCGCTCCACCTTTCATTTGAGAATGCCCCACAGAAGTGCAATACGGTTTAGGTCTGGAGAAATGCTTGGCCTTTATCATCAGTCTCTGTAACAAGGTGTGTTTGGGGTCGTTGTCATTTTGGAATACTGCCCTTCAGCCCAGTTTCTGGAGGTAGGGGATCATGCTCTACTTCGGTATGTCACAGTACATGTTGGCATTCATGGTTCCCCTTAATGAACTGTAGCTCCTCACAGCCAGCACCACTCATGCAGCCCCAAACCACGACATTCCCACCCTGATGCTTGACTGTAGTCAAGCCACACTTGACTTTTTACTCCTCACCTGGTTGCCATCACCCACACTTAACACATATGAACCAAATACATTCATATTGGTCTCATCAAACCATAGGACAATGTTCCAGTAATCCATGTCCTTAGTTTACTTGTCTTCAGCAAATTGCAGGCTTCTTGTGCGTCATCCTTTAGAAGAAGTTTCCTTCTGGGATGATAGCCATGCAGACCGGTTTGATACATTGTGGCACATGGTCTGAGCACTGAAAGGCTGACCCCCCACCCCTTTAACCTCTGCTGCAATGCTGGCAGCACATCTATGTTTATTTTCAAAACCCAACCTCTGGATATAATAATGAGCATGTGCACGCAACATCTTTGGTCGACCATGACGAGACCTGTTCTGAGTAGAACCTGTCCTGTAAAACTGCAGTATGGTTTTGATCTCTGTGCTTCAGCTCACTTTCAGGGTATTGTCAATCTTCTTATAGCCTAGGCCATCTTTATGTAGAGCAACAATTATTTGGGTTTTTATTCCCAGATGCTCAGAGTTCCTTATCGTGTTTTACCATGTTGAACTTCCAGTAACCAGTGTGAGAGTGATAACACCAAATTTAACGCATCTGCTCTCCATTCACACCTGAGACCTTGTAACACACGGTCACATGACACCTGGGAGAGAAAATGGCCAGTTGTGCACATTTTGGCCATTTTCATTTAGGGGTGTGCTCACTTTTGTTGTCAGTAGTTTAGACATTAATGGCTGTGTCTTGAGTTATTTTGAGGGCACAGCCAATTTACATTGTTGCTACTACTTTATATTGTATCCAAGTGTCATATCTTCAGAGTTGTCCCATGAAAAGATATAATAAAATGGTTACAAAAATGTGAGGATTGTACTCACGTTTGTGAAATACTGTAAGAAAATTTAATGGGTAAGACAATTCTGTCTCTGAGCTCCTTGGGCAGTTCCTTGCAGATTCTCATTTGCATTAAAATGCGCTGTGAGGTCTTGTATAGAACGGTGTGTGCCTTTCCTAATCAAGTCCAATCAGTTCAATTAAAACAGCTGGACTTCACTATCTCCAAAAGGATAAGAAGAAAGTTAAATATGAGTGTCACAGCAAAGGGTCTGAATATTCTGAAATTCTACGTCTTTTTTTCTGTCAAGATGGGATGCTGAGTCTACATTATTGGCAAATAAAATGAACTTTTTTGATTTTAGAAAATGGCTGCAATGAAACAGAATGAAAAATGTAAAGGGGTCTGAATACTTCCGTACCCACTGTACATGTTCAAATCAGGAAACGTTTTTCAAAATTTATAAAAATAACAAATTGCAGTGTGATTTAACAATTATTGTATTTAATTGCAGACAGAATAAACCCAATGCAGTTTTGTTTGGTCAATGTGCTTTTAATATACATCAATTTCTTCTTTTCAGGTCTGCAAAACATTAACTAAACTAAAGGAAGTGATTTCAAACATGTTAACCAGACAGTACAGTCACAGTTTTTTTATGCTACTGTAATGCAAGTGTAAAGGGCATTAAAACAAAAAACTGTGCGCATAAGATCCATAAATGCATCAGAGATACCACTGAAACACGAGTGAAAGGCTATCACTGTATATAAACAGGATCCGTAATACCACAGTTTCTATATTAAGTTATGGATATTCACAATAAGTATTGAAAATAGAGTAACATGCTATCATGACCATGTGTATTGGAAAGCTGCATTATGTAAGAGGATAGTATGATTAGCCCAATACATTTAGAAGTCAAAATGCATTTATAAGACAATATTACGAATAATACTGGAAATTATCCAGATAAATCCAAGAATAGTCAACAATATTAACAATAGTTATATGCTGATGCCACTTCTAGACATGGTTACATAAAGCCTCTTTTTTCGCACAGTAATGATTTAAATGGTATTTGAGAATGAACTCCATTGTCATACTCGTGTCTTTATTTTAGCAGTTTTTAATGAAGTTTCTTGATGCAGTGCCATCAACGGATCAAGAGTTCGGCTTAGACTTGACACCCTTGCCCTTTACTCACTGAAATTCCTCTGGATTCCTTGGATCGTTTAATGAAATGTTCTATAGAGGGAGAAATGTGCAAACCCCTTAAAATCTTTGTATTAGGAACATTGTTTTAAGTATTTTTAGGACAAGTATTTAAATATTTTTTTCACACATTTATTAACAAACTGGGGGTCTTCTGCCCATTTTTGCTTCTCAACCTTTTACTACTACATTTCATTTGTACATAATCATTCATAATTTATGTACATAATTACTATCCACAACCCTGAAAGAAAAATACTACAATAGAAAGCCTTATAATGCTGTGCACCTCAAGAGGTGTTTGCAGGAAGAATGGGGCAAAAGAACATCTTAAAACGCTTAAGTGTGACTCAAAATGTAACATCATAACAATGCAGCTCTGGGCTCAAAGGTGCAGAACTTCAGGCCAAACATCATCAAAGTGATGCACCATAGTAGTTTATAAAAGGTGACTTGTATCACCTGTACAGAATCTGCTGGAAACAACATCAGCACATTTGTTAATCAGAATTAGATTGTGTTTTCATGGAATAACAAGAACGCACAAACCAAAGACTGGGATGTGCATCAATAAGCCTCCGCTGAGGTGTAAATTCTTAAAAGTTGGCTTGGTGGAAGACGATGGATAAATTCTCTAAATCTCTGTTTCAGCATGCTCAAAGTGAGATTCATAAAGAAATGTTTTGCGTACAATGTGAGGTTAAATAAGCATGTATAGATGTAATCTTTGTGTGTCCATATACTTTTGGCTGTTTACTGTAGGGGTCCAAGCCACACCAGCCATAGTAACAAGCATAATTAATTTTAACACTTATGCGCTTTGTCAAACTGATGAAAGTTTGACCTATCTGATGAAAGATGACCATTTTGACCTATCCTTTTCTATCCACAGGAACTTCTCCGTGCTTTGTGTCAAGTTCTGTGATGGAAAATCGTGGTAAGCAATTGCTTTACAAAGCATGTTCTCTGTTTGTATTTGCTTATTGTCACTGAATAGCTGTGGAGGACTGTTTATGGTCTAGATTGACCTTGGTTACACATTGAGCATATTGGTTTGCTTATTGGAACGTCTCGGTGGAAATATAAAGGCAATCAAAACATGGATTACATCATTGTTTTGGTGTATTGTGACATAGTGACAGTCTCTTCAACCTTTTTTTTGCATTGGTCAATACAAATCAGCATCTATTTTAGCTCACTATCTGGGGAAAATTGAAGGATTATTATTATTTTTTTTTTTTTAAATGATATGGAGGACTAGTTGGTAAATTTCACTGTACTTAGAATAGAAGTTTGTGAATGTCAATTTGCGAATGTTTTTATAAAAATGATTTTTTTTTTTAACTTTAGAATTGTGCTGTATGAAACTATGAACAACAATTGGTTAAAATATTGTATTTATTGCTAATATATAAATGTGATTGTCAGGCTGCTTATACAAGAAATTTGTAATTAGCACATGGAAAAAACTTGTTTACCTTTAAAACCTTTAAAGAGAGGTAACTGGTGTTTATCTGGAGCTTGATTCTTGTTTATTGGGGTATGGCTGTGGTTATTGACATGCAGTCTGTGCAGTGCTAATCTGGCATCCATTTCCACAGTTTGTTAATACACCACATTCCAAATGATTATGCAAAATGGATTTGTGTCATAAAGATACATTCTTTTGTTTCTCAATGAAACTAATGGATTATTATTGTATCTCATGTCTCTTTGGAAAACTGAAATCAATCTCAGACACCTGTGATAATTAGTTTGCCAGGTGAGCCCAATTAAAGGACAAATGCTTAAAAGGGGTGTTACACATTGTTAAGCAGGCCACAGGTTTCGAGCAACATGGGAAAGAAAAATAATCTCTCTGCTGCCGAAAAGTGTAACATAGTGAAATGCCTTGGACAAGGTATGAAAACATTAGATATTTCACTTAAGTGTGATTATCGTACTGTGAATAGATTTGTGGCTGATTCAGATCATAGATGGGTTCGTGCAGATAAAGGCAAAATGAGGAAGGTTTCTGCCAGGCAATTTCATCGGATTAAGAAAGCAGCTGCTAAAATGCCATTACAAACCAGCAAACAGGTATTTGATGCTGCTGGTGCCTCTGGAGTCCCACGAACCTCAAGGTGTAGGATCCTTCAAAGGCTTGCTGGAGTGCATAAACCTACTATTCGGCCACCCCTAACCAGTGATCACAAGCAGGAACGATTGCAGTTTGCCCAGACATACACGAGGACTAATTTCCAAACAGTCTTGTTTACCTAGTTTAGTCTTGTTTAGTCTTGTTGTCGTACAACCCTGGATGGTCCAGATGGATGGAGTAGTGGATGGTTGGTGGATGGCCACCATGTCACAACAAGGCTACGACGCCAGCAAGGAGGTGGCGGAGTCATGTTTTGGGCCGGAATCATGGGGAGAGAGCTGGTAGGCCCCTTTAGGGTCCCTGAAGGTGTGAAAATGACCTCAGCAAAGTATATAGAGTTCCTGACTGACCACTTTCTTCCATGGTACAAAATGAAGAACCGTGCCTTCCGGAGCAAAATCATCTTTATGCATGACAATGCACCATCTCATGCTGCAAAGAATACCTCTGTGTCATTGGCAGCTATGTGCATAAAAGGAGAGAAACTCATGGTGTGGCCACCATCTTCCCCTGACCTCAACCCTATAGAGAACCTTTGGAGTATCATCCATCAAAAGATCTATAAGGGTGGGGGCAGTATTTAAATCAAAAACATCTTTTGGGGTTTTTTTTTTAAGTGAATGTGACGTTCTAATGCTGCAAATTTAACAAATGTCCATTTTCAGTTCTTTATAACCTACAAAATGTTTTGAAACTCTTCTTTGCATAATAATTTGGAACAGGGCATTTTGAGTTTTTAAAATTTTTGAAGAATATACTGTTATCATTGGGCAGTTTGTTCAATAAAATTCGATTAATACTCTAACAGGTAATGACTTGTATTATACTGACTGTCATTTTGGATCGACCATTTAGGAAAATCGGGGCAATATGTCATTTGTGTAATTATTGAACGCGGTGTAGTGTATGATTTGGTATGTAGCTCCAGTACAAAGAAATCTTTGGGAGCCAGACTTGACTTTGGTTATGAATTTCTGTGTGTGAACAAACTCCTCTAATGTAAATTCAAGCAGATGAGCTCTACCTGCTGTGCTCATGTGTTCTTTAACAGTTTTCAAGGTCACAGCAGCAGGTTTTGAGCTCCAGCAGGCTGTACGTGCTTAGATCAATGCCCCAGTGTAGACGCTGTAACTGGGACACAGAAATAGGACTGCAGCTCGCTTATGAGTGGCTTTGCTTTTTGTATGCTGCCTGTTAGGTCCTTTTTTTTAAGGTCAGAGTTCTGGGTTCGACTTGTTCTTGTATGTAATGTGTAAGCGTTCAGATGCTTGATCAACCAATTTAGAGATCTCGAGTTGAGCTGATTTGATGTTGTCTCCACATAGAATGTTTCACCATCAAATAGTACCTGTCCTCTCATTGTCTTATGGTGGTCCTGACCATCGGAGAACAGAAAAGGGGTCCTAACAAACTATGTGGGGAATCAGATGGACTAGTCTGTAATTAGAAAGCAATACAGAGTGCGTCTGTATGGTAAGTGGAACCTAATAAATTGATGGATGAGCCTATTTAACCAGTTTAAGCATTCTGGATGAGAAATACTTCCCTCGTTGTGACAGGATTCAGACAGACAGTTGTAAGAAGGCAGCAAAAGGCTGTTTATTTATTTTGCATGCAGTATAAAGCAGGCAGCCAGAATAAAAATATACAAAACCTATTGCCGCGTCGAAAGTAAAGGTAGTTTGCCATGCTTGTAAGTCCAATTTATGTGGATGAATGAATTGTGTGTTAATGCCACATATAAATGCAAGTAGTGTTGTAATAAATAACTATGGTACAGCAGCTATGTGTAGAAATGGAGAGTTTCTTCCAGTTAATCAAATCAACAGTTGTTGATTAAATTGTTGGTTGTGTAACAGGTTCACAATTTAAGCTGATAGTTTTGTTACATTGAGGAAGCGAAAAATAATGACCAGAATTAGGAATATTTGTGCAGCACAAACTCGGAAAAAGTAATTTATGATACTTGAGTATGACACCTTTAGACATTGGCATTTTCCTGCTCTTGTTTTTGGGAGGTCTAATCGTTCGCCCATGCACCCACTCTCTTCTTGTTTGCCAGTACTGCAGTCAGATGTGTTAGATGCCTTGCTCTATTTTCAGGGGCAGATCTAAATAGCCATGCTGATCTTCAGCTGAGCACAGATTGATTTTAGAAAGTGCTGGCTGTTAAACAGAAGTCTGATAGCATTTAGTTCAGAATAATTAGTCTGTCCGGAAAGTGCTTCTAACAAACCACAGAACTGATGAGATAATATAGAACTCATACCCATGTACAGTGTGATTGCTTGGGTAGTTATCTAGCATGTCCTGTGGAAGGGAAACCTGTATGTATCATGTATGGTGAAATGCATGTTACATGGAAACAGGTATGCACATTAGAATGTGACATTCATAACTGTTTAAGATGTATGCTTTTTCCACTAATGGGCTCTACTGAAGGTTGCATATTTTGAATTCCAGTCATAGACCACTACAGAGTTTTACTCTCCATTTTCTTCTAGGAGGCACACGATTGTTTTATTTATGGGAATATTTGTGGTGCAAAGTGGAGGATAGATGTGAACTAGATAATGCAATGCAAGTCAGTGGTGTAGTCTAGTCAAAACAGAAATAAACTATGCCATACCCCTTTTTAAGTTTGTAGTATTTGGCGGCTGCCTATATTCAGAGTATTTGTATTCTCATTATTACACTGAGAATCCTTTTATTTATTGTATTAGATAATCAGACAGCAGCAGCAATTTACAATGCCAAAGCTTGTTTTTAAACTGGAAGCATTCGTATAAACAACCAATTGTAAAGCCAGTGTCACTCACATTTTCAAAACACAAATTAATAAATAGGGCTATTGAGGAAGATCCACACCCTGTCATTGCTTGGACTGTACATTGTAAGGTTGTATCAGTTGTTAGTCATGAGCATCTGCTTAAGGAATACATGTATTACTTTTAAAATGATTTTTTCAAGGCTACTTTTACGAACTGTTTGGTATTTTGTAGACTGAGATCAGAGAAACGTTTCCTAGCATAATATCTTGGTATGAAATCATTAAAATTCCACTCCGTTCTTCCTTTTGTTGGCCATGTTGTTCTAATTAAGTGTATTTCTGCTCTACACCGCTGTAAAAACATTAATCTAACCAGTTTCTCACACACACACACACACACACACACACACACACACACACACACACACACATGCTGCATATTGACCCTGGCTCCCTGGAATGATAGGCATCCATCTGTAGCTGACCTGCTGGCTTATTTCTGCAATCAGGGAGGGAGCGGGAGGGTCAATGAAAAGGAAAGGGGTGGGCTATAACAGTGGGAGGAGTGCTGAATGCCAATACAAGAAGAAGGGAGGTAATGTTAATGTTTGAGGCCCTGAAAGGAAAAGGGGAGCACTGTAAGGATCAGTCAATAAGACGGGGAGAAGTACGAACGTTTGAGAAGCCTTTCAAAATACATGCTGGATATACCAGACTCGAGCAGGTGGGACACCGTTGTTGCTCAGTGCCCTTTCTAGGGCAGAGCTGAAAGCCAAGGCCCTAAGGGCCACGAGCATGGGACAGAGCTTCTCTCTGGAGACTGCATCTCAGGACTTTAGCACACGCACTGGTGAGTCACATACACAAAGTAGAGATGCCATCTGAGATTTAATTGTACGTCAGCAAGATTTGAGCAATGCGTTGCCCGTGTGACTCATTCACTATATCCTTTTGTTAATCAGAGGGCTGAGGTACAAATTCACGTGAAGGCATTAGACATTTCAAAACCGTAAAGCAATGAGAATTTACCTTTATCAATGAAATCAGTTTGTCAAAAATTGAGAGGAACCCCTCCCTAGAGTTCTTCCAAAGCTACACCATAAATATGAATTATGACTATATTTATGCGCAAGTGGAATCTGTTTGTTGTTTTTCTTTTTTGTTTGTTTGTTTGCACAGCCTGTGGAAACCACACTTTTTTTCTGAACATGTATTATTCTGGACGCTCACAATAACCAGAAACTTTATTAAATCCTTTATTTTATTCAACAAAGTTATTTCACTAACTCCTCCCTTAAATGCGCAGTCTAATTTTTTACAAATAAAGATTAAATTAATTGCTGTGTGTATTTTGGAGTTCTGCAGTCCACAGAGCCTCAACTTTCCACAAGGTTTTCATTTGTGAGTAATTGTGGAATCAGCAGATGATATTGTGTATTTCTTCCCTTCACATGGAGAATGCTTATTTTGTTTCTGAGTGGTCTTCCTGTCCAAGAATTGTTTGCACTTCCCTTCCTGTCCTTGTGATTCTTGAATGATTTCCAAGCATTTGTGTTGTTTGTGCTTATGTATTTTTCAGTTGGGCTAGAACTGAAAAATTTAGGACATTTTCAAAATGTCCAAGTTTGTCTGTGCCAGGTTTAAATTGATTGTAAAATAAAATCGATGTAATTGTGCGTGCGTGTGTGCACTGCTCACAAAAATAAGGGTATATTTCATTATAATTTTATGATTGAAGTATTTGATTTGATTTTTTAAGGGTTCCCTAAGTGTGTGTGTGTGTGTGTGTGTGTGTGTGTGTGTGTGTGTGTGTGTGTGTGTGTGTGTGTGTGTGTGTGTGTG
>JAVSBV010129975.1:0-17674 GCA_033117975.1 Parotocinclus spilosoma
GGCGGGACAAAAAAAAAGATTGCAGGCCTTCACGAAGTCCTAACAGAGTGGTTGATTCTCAACCGCTCTCAGCGCCACTCAACTGTGTCACAGAGTTAAATCTGCGCAGAGTAGGGAGAGCGGTTGAGAGATAGAGACAAATGGCGGCAGACGAGAGTGACATTGTGGCTAGGTTGATAGCAACGCCTTTTTCAAGGCGGCCTTTCACAGAAAAATAAATAATAAAATTAAAATAATAAAAAATGGAAGACCATCTCCAGAACTGGAATTAAAAGAATTAAAAGAGGTGAAGTCCCAGCTGTAGTGTTCACGGTTCGCCACTGGTAGACATGTATTGCATATTTAAGTAATTGGCCCTTATCACTAAATGGTGTAATTCATTCTGTTAGGTACCAGTTGAATCTGTTTGCTCGGATGTGTTTGGATCGTCAGTACTTGGCCATTAACAAGATCTCTGCTCAGCTGGATGTGGATCTAATCTTGCGTTGCATGTCTGATGAAGATTTGCCATTTGACCTCAGAGCTTCGTTCTGTCGCATGATGTTACACATGCATGTGGACCGTGATCCCCAGGAACAGGTCACACCAGTCAAGTATGCCCGTCTGTGGTCAGAGATCCCTTCTCAGATTTCCATCAACGAGTGAGTAATCGGCCAGTTGTAGTAAAGCAAGGACCTTTAGGAATGTTTTCAGCCAACCAGGATTATATCTGTTGCTCTTTTCCGAACAGTTATGATAATGATGGTACATCACGTGATGAGGTGAAAGAGAAGTTTTTTCAGACGATGGAGTTTGTGGAGAACTATCTGCGGGATGTTGTGTGCCAGAGCTTTTCTTTTTCAGACAAAGAGAAAAATAAACTCACTTTTGAGGTGTGTTTAGCCCCTTATACTTTTTATTATACATGTTGTATATTCTTTATATTATATGTTACATAAAACTATGGGAAACCTAAAAGCCATGAAAGACATTGTTATTTCATCATGAATGCCTAACATCCTTTTTTTTATTCTCTGCTTCATAGGTAGTGAACCTTGCGAGAAATCTGATCTACTTTGGTTTCTATAACTTCAGCGACTTGCTCAGGCTGACTAAGATTCTGCTGGCCATTCTGGACTGTGTACATGTCAGTGCTACATTTTCCATCAAACTGGATCGAGAACCAGGCAAAGGTCAAATCATGTATAGATATGTGTATGTAAAAGACTAAACGTACCAAATATAGAGACAACTGGTAAACATGCGCAGTATAGGCTGGGAAAACATGCATTATTCTTCTTTATTGCTGAGAACAGACTGTCTGTCATTGTAACCAGTTAACCCAAGACATGTTTTTAGAATTTGGGAGGAATCCGGAGTACCCGGTGTAACCCACATGGACACGGTTAGAACATGCAAACATAGATTTAGTCCGGGATCAATATCTCCGGAGCTTGAGCTGGCCGCAAAACCTTAATTAAACAGTGTAATATAATAAAGTAAATAGGAATAAACACAGCTTATTGTTCATGTAAAATGAGGCATGTAATAAAATACATATCGGACATCATGGTTGTTGCTATGTAATTGTGCTTTTTCATATTACTCAAGGAAACTAAAGGAAACTATTTTATTAATAGTGAACGTCAACACCTTTTGCACTGTCCCCCAGTTTAATCAGTCTTTTGGAGCTTTTCATCAGTATTTTATTCATCTTTAGCGCATCCCTAATGTTCATATGATAAATAAACAGCTTTATTTACCATTAATCCTGCCTTCTCTTTATGTCCTTATGTTTAGGCAGTAATGTGATGCGATCCATCCATGGTGTGGGGGAGCTAATGACACAGGTAGTACTGAGAGGTGGTGGTTTCCTACCAGCCTCAAACCGCAGCAATCCAGACAGAGATTCAGTGAAAGCCCAAACGGAACCACAGAAACAAGACATTCTGGTGATGGACACAAAGCTCAAGATCATAGAGATATTACAGGTGTGTAAATATCACTGAAAATCAAAAAAAGATATGTGCAGCTGTGTTTCATTGGTCATGAATAGTGTGCTAAAGGCTTCTCCCTGTATCAATTCTCTCCGTCTTTGTAGTTCATACTGAATGTGCGATTGGATTATCGCATCTCCTGCCTATTGAGTATTTTTAAGAGTGAGTTTGATGAGAGTATCTCTCAAACAGAGCCTTCTATTAACCCAGAATCACAAACC
Organism: Parotocinclus spilosoma; assembly: GCA_033117975.1. NCBI lineage: Eukaryota > Metazoa > Chordata > Actinopteri > Siluriformes > Loricariidae > Parotocinclus > Parotocinclus spilosoma. The sequence goes on from JAVSBV010129975.1 coordinate 2,198, forward strand.
AGCGTTCAGGGTAAGAGTGTGCACGTTTGTGTTTGACTAGTGGATATGCATGCATGTAGTCTGAATAAGATCTTGTTTTTTTGTTTAGGGGCACTCGATTTTGAACACATCGAGGAGCAGGCAGAGGGGATATTTGGAGGAAGGTGAGATTTATGTGGTAAAGTACAGTATGTCAGATGTTTGCTCAAATGCATATATTTGAGTATGTATGTAGCAGTATTGTTGTTATTATGCTTATTTAAATGCATGTTAGTTACATTCAGTAGCATAGATAAAGGATATGCAACAAATAGAATAACACGGATGCATCTTAAAGGCGAATGTGTGCAAAAATGTTAAAGTGTCGTAATGTTGTTTGATTGCAATGAAGCCAAAACAAATTGGGGATATTTCTTTTCCCAACTATATATATATATATAATGATAATAAAAAAACTAAACAACTCTTCACATTGTCTGCAACTGGATAAACCCATTTACAATCTTTCTGCCTGTTCTCATTTTTTAAATCAAATCAGGTACATTTTAATGCAATATATGTAGTTTAGTTTATCTATTCATTTAATGTTAATTACCATTTTAGTAATGTTAGTTTTTCTAACTATAATAACCCTGATGTGTAGTGAGGAGAATACCCCACTGGATCTGGATGACCATGGTGGTCGGACATTTCTGAGAGTTCTTCTTCACCTTACAATGCATGATTACCCTCCATTGGTATCTAGAGCCCTTCACTTGCTCTTCAGACACTTTAGCCAGCGCCAGGAGGTCTTGCAGGCTTTCAAACAGGTATTACACAAACATCTCAGATTGATTAATATTGATTTGGGGTAATATAGTACTTTCACAACATTTGGGGGATTAAATTTTAAATTTCATAATTGATTGGGGTGCAGTGCACTTAATCCTGTACTGCAGTCTGAATAGGAAATGGGGACTGTGGTAGCCTAGTGGATTAGCCTACTGGACTATGGACCAGAAGGTTCAGGGTTCAAACCCCACCTCTTCCAAGCTACCACTGTTGGGTCCTTGAGCAAGACCCTTAACAATTGCTTGGACTGTATGACTGTAACAGTTGTAAGTAACCCTGGATAAATATAAATGTAAATGTATAAAAACCATAAATTTATCATATGAGTTGTTGTGTTGCACAGGTGCAGCTGCTTGTTACCAGTCAGGATGTGGAGAACTACAAGCAGATTAAGGCAGACCTAGACCAGCTGAGGTCTATTGTTGAGAAGTCTGAACTGTGGGTGTATAAGAGACAAGGTTCAGACTCAGGACTTCACACTGGAGAGGTCATCACCACGGAAACTCATCACAAGGTACACCCATTCATGATACTTAAGATACTCTTAGTCAGTGAGTTTGTGTTTGTGATTCATAGTATGAATTAACCAATTTGCCGTATTGAACATCTATATAATTAATGTTTACATCAGTATAACATAGACAATAGAATACATAGAATGCATGCAATATGGTTTAACAAAGATGGTTGTTGAACAGACTAGAAATAGACATGCCAAATTATGAGAATGTTGAAGGCAGCCCACATATTTTACTATTAAATACAATTGGGGATATGACATTATCCTGAATCTCTTCTAATCACGCATTTAATGCATGCATGCATCACACAAAATGATGCATATATTTATATCTGCTGTAGAACTTTAAGATACATGAAACAGCTTATTAATGCATTTCTTCAACAGGGTGACTCTATTTCTAATGGATTAGACAAACCCAAAGTGGAAAGCACTAGCAGTTCCAATTATCGCCTTGTAAAGGAGGTTAGTCTGCATTATTTGACATAGTCAAAACATAGTATATGTACAGCTGTGCATGTTGTTGTTACTATGATATGGATTTACAGATTCTACTGAGGCTGAGCAAACTGTGTGTTATGGAGTGCCTTTCCGGCAGGAAGAACAAGAAACAACAGCAGCGTCTTCTCAGAAATATGGGCGCTCACACAGTGGTCCTGGAACTACTCCAGATTCCGTATGAAAAAGTGTGTTTCTGTGTGGGTTGTTGTAGAGTTGTAGTTTCAATGACTACAAAGTTGTTGTGATTTGTCTTTAATTTATCACTGTGTATGTTAGGGAGAGGATGTCTGGATGCAGGAGATTATGACTCTTGCACATCATTTTCTTCAAAATTTCTGTGCTGGAAACCAGCAGAACCAGGCACTCCTCCACAAACACATCAACTTGTTCCTCAACCCTGGAGTAAGTACTCTCTCTCTCCACCAGCTATAGCTGAAATGACATGGTTTCTCATAAATTCATTTTCTTTGTATTATAATATCGTTTTTCTATATTTATATATGTAATATCAAATATCTTCATTTTTACGAATTCATATTCTTTGCACAATGTCAAACAGATTTTGGAGGCGGTGACTATGCAGCATATCTTTATGAATAACTTCCAGCTGTGCAGTGAGATTAATGAGAGAGTAGTACAGCATTTCGTTCACTGCATCGAGACACATGGCCGCAGTGTCCATTACCTGAAATTTCTGCAGACCATCGTCAAAGCTGAGAATAAATTCATCAAGAAATGCCAGGATATTGTGATGGCTGAGGTTAGTTTGTCTATATACTAATATTTTTTGTTTTAAAACTATACTTTCATGCACATTTTAGCAGGATAATTTCAATTATTTCTTATTTTTTGTATTATGTGCCTATTTGTTTTATGTGCATAATCCAACAACAGTAACTGCTAGACCCTGAGTCATAGATCAGCCGAGTCTTTTGGCATTTTCTTGCTCATTCTGTGGTTTCTCAGTTTTTTTTTTTTTTCAGAACTTTTTTTGTGACTCTGGCTAAAGTGAGATTTTATTTTCATTATCTTTTAATATGGAAGTAAATACATCAAAAGTTATATACTGGTTGTGCGCTGCACAAGGTCTGATCCGACATCATTTGATTGTGTATACATGATATACTGGATAACTGTATCTCGACATGTCTAGTGATTTTAGCATTTATAAAATAAATTTTTGTTCTGTTTTTGCTGTGGTTAGCTTAAGGTGATATTGATTATCTGTATGACATTTGGCAGATGATTCATTCATGTACACTATATGTACATTCATTTATGTACATATAGAACAAACCGTTATGTACACTTGGTGTCATGGATGTGTACTTCTTTACCTCAATAAAATACGTAATTTGTCACAAATTTGCTTAGAATAGCATTTAACAATTTTACTTTAGGTATGTTTAATAGTATGCACTTCTATACTCCTACTTGAGTGAATATATAAGCCATACTTCAAATTGTACTTGTATTTTTAAGTTTGGATGGCCAAAGAAACAACCAAAAATACTCTAAAGCAGCACTTACTGACAACTTTCTATTTTTCTTCTTTTGTGTGACTTACTTTTGTGTGTGTGTGTGTGTGTGTGTGTCTGTGTCTGTGTGCGTGTGCGAAGCTGGTGAATGCAGGTGAGGATGTTCTGGTGTTTTATAACGATCGTGCGTCATTCCAGACATTAGTTCAGATGATGCGTCTGGAAAGGGAGCGGCTAGATGAAAACAGTGCACTCAGGTACAGACGTGTTATGTGAACTGTAAGATTTAAGTCACATCAATGGCTTTATGGCTGCTCTACGAGAGTGGCTATAACACCATCAGTTCCAAGTTCATTATCCGACACACCTAAATGTATGTGTATTACAAGAGCGTGTAATGTTTTTGTCCAAGATACCATATTCACCTTGTGGAGTTACTGGCTGTGTGTACGGAGGGTAAGAATGTCTACACTGAGATAAAGTGCAACTCTTTGCTCCCGCTTGATGACATTGTGCGAGTGGTCACACATGAGGACTGCATCCCTGAGGTGTGTGTTTAGAAATGTAGCTTATTTTTGTACACGAGGAGAACGTGAATGGGTCAGTTGCGCTTCTTTGCTCTGACATTTGTGTGTTTGCATCTGTAAAGAAAAATGTAGTACTGTAGTTGGTCTGGAGTTGGCTGTAATGGATCAGTCCTTTCTTTCTCAGGTGAAGATGGCATATGTGAATTTCCTGAATCACTGCTATGTGGATACAGAGGTTGAAATGAAGGAGATCTACACGAGTAATCATATGTGGAAACTGTTTGATGATTTCTTGGTGGACATCTGCAGAGTACGTCGACATAAATGCTTTCACAGCATGCAGAATTATGGCAATTGTTTTTATGCATTTTCTTCAAAATAAACCCTATTTAGTAGACATTCTGTGATTTGAAAAAGCAGTCTGTTTCCAAGAGAGACTCTTAGCTATATGTATATCTGGGTGTAGGAAGGCATTGGAGGTGCTGCTATGAATGCAGACAGCGATTTTAGCCCATTCCTCTGGGCAGATTTATTCTTGCAGTAAAAGTCATGCCTGATCGTGGGCATACACATGACCTGTATAATCTCAGTGTGAACTGTGTCATCACCGCTCCTCTTTGCAGGTGTGTAACAACACAAGTGACCGTAAGCATGCAGACCTGGTTCTCGAGCGCTATGTCACTGAAACCATCATGAGCATTGTAACCACCTTCTTCAGCTCACCCTTCTCTGACCAAAGCACCAGCCTGCAGGTGACAGCAACCACACAGCAGACTAGAAAGCTTTGCACCAGTTGTAACCAGTCTCAGTCTTTACCTCCCAATGGTCTTGCTTTTTATGTTTTTCCTATTGCAGCAGACACACAACCTGTCATTTCAGACCTGTCATTTCTTTTAATATCGTTCTCTCCTTGACTTAGACTCGCCAGCCAGTGTTTGTGCAGCTTCTGCAGGGAGTGTTTCGTGTATACCACTGTAACTGGCTTGTCCCAAGTCAGAAGGGAAGTGTGGAATCCTGCATAAAGGTGCTGAGTGATGTGGGTAAGATCTCAACGCCCAACTCATTACATTATCCCTTGAAATCCACTTCATTTAAAGATTATCTATGAAATAACCTCACTGGATAAAAAAAATTGTCACCCTTGACTTAAACATACCTAATAGCATGTAATACCTCCACAAGCACAAATAACAGTTGAGATTTAATTTGGCATGGACTGGACAAGTCCACAAGTAAATACCAGTATTGGAAACATTTAGTTGCAGTTATTGCTGCACAGGGGGGTCACACCAGATACTGAAAGTAATGGTTCACATACTTTTGCCACTTACAAATATGTTATATTGTATTATTATTCTCAATAAATATATGGTCAAGTATAGGCTTTTTGTCTCATTTGTTTATCTGAGTTCTCTTTATCTTCGTTTAGGACTTGTGTGAAAATCTGATGTTGTTTTATGTCATGTTTATGCCGAAATACAGAAAATTCTAAAGGGTTCACAAACTTTCGAGCACCAGTGTATAATAGCTTGTTCATGCTCATGCAATGCCATCAGCAGGAGCTAAAGTTACTACCACCGTAAACATGCAAAATGTGAATCATTTTTGTCAGGGAGTAAATGACATATTGTTGATGAGTGGACACAACATTTTTAGGCTTGTGTTTGTCACTCCATAATACTCTTCCAAAAAAAAAGTGGTTTCTTAGCTGCTAGTCTTCCAAACAATTTATATGGGGAGCATATATTTAAGGTTTAAATGGAGAGTGTTCATAAATCAGTGGTGTCAATAAAAAATGGAATAATGGCATATTCAGCATGCAGATTGTTGACCCATTTTGGAACTCAACAATCGATTTGATTTGATCCTGCTACTGGTCGTTAAATTGTGGCATGCAGAAACTTGGCTTAATTTTTTGTGTTTGTGTGCAGCCAAGGGCCGTGCGATAGCAATTCCAGTGGATCTAGACTGTCAGGTGAATAATCTGTTCATAAAGTCTAACAACATTGTGCAGAAAACAGCTCTGAGCTGGAGACTGTCTGCCCGGAACGCTGCACGCAGAGACTCTGTTCTCACTGCCTCCCGAGATTACCGCAACATCATAGAGAGATTGCAGGTTAACCCCTTTTTTTGTGTGTGGAAGCTAAATCTGGTTTGTTTGTGTTATGAAGACCTCTCTTGTCTGCTATATTTAACATTTTATTTTAATGTGTGTTCCATGTGTAGGACATAGTGTCAGCATTAGAGGAGCGTCTGAGGCCTCTAGTGCAAGCTGAGCTCTCTGTTTTGGTGGATGTTCTTCATCGTCCAGAGCTGCTGTTCCCAGAACACACAGAGGCACATCGCAAATGTGAGAGTGGAGGATTCATCTGCAAGTACGTTTTTAAATCGTCAGTTACGCTGATCACAGTAAGCCACAGCTTTATCTTAAGTATACAGAACACTACCCCTCCCCATTGTGGGTCCTGCTGCAGCAGTGTGCTGCCCACCTGAGAATATCATTGTTATATATACAGAGTTAAAAGTCACAGGACATGTCACATACTGCATCGTGGGTGTTTCGCAAATGCTGCCATTGCTGGGGTTTTTTGTCAGTAGACGTGGCTTGGCGTCTACAGTCCCGGTTCCTCAGAATTTGGCTATAAGGAATACAACAGTGCTGAGAGAAATTGGTGGTCTTTCTTTGTGTCTGTGACAATAATACGGCAGCTGCATTGCCCTGGAAATCAGAATCGTCAATTCCATCTTCAGTTAGCTGTGACAAACAACAAAAGTTTTAAACTTTCTGTTGATACATTTTGAACCATACGAGATATTGCAAATATAGAGAGAGATTGTGGCAGTTGATTTTTTTTTCTAGATAGTTTTGGTCTTCTTTGATATGCTACATGACCACCATCCCATTGGAAAAACTTTTCCTTGATCCAATATGGCGGCTTTCAAGATGGCGGCCATGTTCTGGACATAGCCTAATATATAATAGTCCCCCTCACTAATTGCTTGCTGGGGTATTCAGAAATGTTATTTTCCTTTTTGTTTGTAAAGTAAAAGTGTGTCTTGTGGTTTTTGTGACTATGTGTTAAATGTACTGTATATCTAGAAAAAGCTTTTTTTTTCTACAAAATTGCTCTTTAATATCCAAACATGATGTATATTGTTGTCATACCTTTCAACCAGGCTCATAAAACACACAAAGCAGCTTCTTGAGGAGAATGAAGAACGTTTATGCATCAAAGTTCTGCAGACACTTCGAGAAATGATGACTAAAGACAGAGGATATGGAGAAAAGGTAACAAGAATTAGGATCATAACATTAAGAATTAGATTCTAGAGTAAGCGCCTTTTGATTAAACTGCAACCAAGTAAAGTATACTAGCATTTTTCATACTGTAGAGCCTGTTTTAGGTACTGTTATAGAGTTTTATAGACTAGTCTTCTAGAAAAGGGGTTGTCATCTTTTTGCGGCCACCAGCATATACAAGCTCTTTGTCCTTACACTCTGCATGTATGCTTACACTATTAATTTTTGCTGCTTGCATATTAAGGTGTTTGTTGTTTATTTGCTTGCTTATATAACCATTAAGCACTGGTTTTGACATCGCTTACTTGTACTCACTCTTGTACTAACCCATCCATCACTCCTCTTTTGCAGCCCATGGCATTTGATGATGAGATGGATGTTACTGAGGTTGTTAATGGTTTTCTTATTCATATTATCTTGTCTTGTTTCTTTCTCCATTATCCATTTTACTTTCTACAACCCCAACTGAGAAAAAGTTGGGACAGTATGGAAAATGCATCTAAAAACACTCCTTACATTTACTTTGACTTTTATTTAATTGCAGATAATATGAACCTGAAATTTTTTATGTTTTGTCTAGTCAACTTCATTTCCTTTAAAAAAGCCTGCATTTCTAGCCTGCAACACATTCCAAAAAAGTTGGAATGGAAAAACATTTACCACTTGGTAATGTTGCTAATTCTTTTCACCTCACTTAAAAGATGTTTTGGCTCAGATGATACTAAGTGATTTACTGTTTAAGGTGTTATTTTGTCCCATATGTCCTGCAAACATTTTTGTTTCAGAATTCTCCACACATTCTCTATTGGAGAATATATATATTGCACAGGTCAGGACTGCAGGCAACCTAGTCTAGTATCCATACCCTCTTCTTCCACAGCCATGCCTTTGTAATATGTACAGAATGTGTTTTTTCATTTTCTTGTTGGAAAAATAGATGGATGTCCCTTTAAAAGACGATGTCTTGAAGACAGCATATGATGCTTAAGATCTCAGTGTACTTTTCTGCATTAATGCTGCCATCACGGAAGTATAAATGACCCCTTTGCCAAGAGAACTGACAGACTACTCCATAGCAAAGCCTGACTTTTGGACTTGTTACTGATTCCGAATAAAAGACCTGTGTGGAATGCTGCTTTTGTACCAAATTATGATTACCATTAACCGACTGCTTAGTGTTTTTTAATATTTAATATTACTAGATCTAAATTGCCTACTGTCCACTCTTTTTTTGCAATGTGTTGCCTGCCTGAAATGCAGGAATGTTTAAACTCCTTAATTTATTACAGTATTATTATCATGAGATAATGTTGATGTGACCGGAACAGAAAATATTTCTATAGAAATCAATAATCAGGAAAAATTGATTGTGACAGCCTTAACTACTTTATAACTACTTTTTGACTTTTAATAGTTCTCGTCTTGTCCTTTACTAATCGTTTAAGTTAATTCATTCTCTATCACTTTTTAATCATAGCATACAATATGAGCTGCATGATGCTGGGTTTGTGAGATGTACTCTGTGCATGGTGATGACTTACACTGCATTAGTGTTCTGCTTTCTGCTCTGCTACTCACTCAGCAGGTGGATGTCAATCTACCACCAAAACAACAAGAGGATCAGAGAAGGGTAGGTCGCCATGAACCCTTGGCTATGGGATTGCACTCTTCAATAGTTACACAAAGCTAACACACTGCATTTTTATTCTGAACAAACAAAAATCTGTCATCCATGTGTTTTGTTTATATACTTATGGAGTACTATTAAAGCAGTAAGCAGTTGCAGACTATTGTGTGTATTAATCAGTTAGAGCAGACACACACGTATAGTTGATAACTTTACTGTTCAAGGGAGAGGCCCTTAGACAGCTGCTGGTGAATCGTTACTATGGAAACTTCAGAACTGGTGGTAGAAGAGATAGTCTCACATCATTCAGCAACTCTGGCCTTACACCTACAGGTCCAAACAAGAACCATTCAGGTAGGTAAACATAATAAAAATATTTTTTTTGCAATTGAATATAACAATTGCTGCTCATATAATTGAATGCTGTGTATTTTAAGTGGTGAATGTTTTTTTTTTTGTGTTTTTTTTTGCATGATTCATGTAGGTGCCCTAGGCCGAGCTGAGATGTCTCTGACAGAAGTGCAGTGTCATTTGGATCGTGAAGGGGCATCTGACCTAGTCATCGACCTCATTATGAACACAAACAGTGACCGTGTCTTTCATGAAAGTATCCTTTTGGCCATCGCTCTCCTGGAGGGTGGAAACACAACCATTCAGGTCAGAACAGATCTAAAATCATTTGACTTTTCATATTTAGTTGTAAAACACCATTTTGGAACTCTTTGGAATTACTTGAATCTAGAGGCGTCACCCACTAAAATCATGATGGTTAAAAGTCAAGTTTAGCATAGATCGCTGAGTACAACTACCGGACACACCATGCAAATTCATTGCAGGCACTACATTTCCCATAACGCCACAGGATCTTTCCAAAATCTTAAGCGGCTAACTCTGTTCAGTCAGAGCCAGTTTTGTTTGTATGGAGTAATGGACATTTGTATATATTTAAAAGAAAGTCAGCTGCACTTCCCTGTATACATATTAACCACATATAACTGTACAGCCAATAAAAAGCCATTCATTAAGCTATCACAGGTATCAGTCACATTAACATAAAAATTAATGCAGTTAAAATTTCAGTGTTATTTTGTTTTTTTTAATTACAAAATTTATTGGCAAATCCATTAATGTTTGTAGTGATTAACAGGCTAATCTTGAATGAACAGTTGTGCCTTCACATCTGATTGGCAAGAAGACGGGTTCAGCTGTGCCCCTCCTAATTCTGTGTATGCCCCAGTGTGACAAGTAGCCTAAAAATGCACCTTTTTGAATTTGTGTTATTTATTCAAAATTATGGTCTTGTTATTAGCTATAACAATATATACACATTCTGTCTAAGCATGTAACACACATTAGCAAATTATTTATTATTGACACCATGACACAGAGTTGTATGTAGCTGCTTTTCAGTCTAACATGGCAATGAGGAGGAACCCTAGACCTTTCTGGATAGCATTCTTCAGGTCATGCCACAGGTGCTTAGTTGTGTTCATTTATATGCTCCTATAAGTCACTGTTTTGGTTTAATGCACTAACAATTATTTTCTCCTGTACATCTTATTTTTTTGTGCTGCTACCCTAAAATTTTTGTTAAATATTCCTTTATACAGTATTAACTTTATAAATATCTTGATGATTGTAAGCTGTTTAGTCTTTTAGCCAACAAAGTGACTATAAATCGTAATTCCTCCACAGTGCTTAAAATTTGGAATTAGTTTTTGATGTTAGTGTGATGCATGTTGACTGTTTTAATGTAAAACATCAGATTTTCTCAGTTATGTCCTCAATATCATTGTTTCAGAATGATTATTGGTTATGTATTTTACTTGGTGTCTTTCCATGAACCCATTATTGTTCTGTTTGTTTATTTTGTTATTCAAATGAACAGAAAAAGGTTTATGTGTTCTTGAAGTGATCTCTACTATTTACCCACCCCTAAAAATAAACATTACTGAATTCCCTCAGTCCAAAAGGTTCCCTCAGACCATAGGTTGGTATTGTGGATTAAGGAACACTCAAAAGTGTTTAAAAGTGCATTTATAGCCTTCATATATTCTGGTTTTGAAATGTATTTTGATCAGTACATTTATTGAAAATAATATCTATTTAGTTAAATGTGTTTGTCTATTATTATAATACTGCCTGAATGTAGGTATTTTTAGTATTTATGCACTAAATTAAAATTTCAGGGTGGATTTACAGTACGTGGTGTCATTTCGTTTGTGATGTTTTTATGGATATGCTTTTCTGCAGCACTCCTTTTTTAAACGTTTGACAGAGGATAAAAAATCTGAGAAGTTTTTCCGGGTTTTTTATGACCGAATGAAAGCTGCCCAGCTAGAAATCAAAGCTACAGTTACTGTAAACACAAGTGATCTTGGCAACAAGCGTCGGGATGATAATGCCTCGGACCGAGATACACCTCAGCACCGAAGAGGTCAGTTTTGTTATAATGCTAATTAATCAATCATGTGACAGTACAACATCACAAAATGAAGTCATTCAATTTAGTGATGATGGAAGTGACTTGTGTTGACTTGACGTAGTCCCAAATCTGTTTAGGAAAGGATTCAGTAGTTACGGTAACTGAAGATGCTCGTGAACAGTTGTTGGAGGCGTCTGCTGTAACAAAAAAGGCATTTGGCTCTTATCGTCGTGATGCTGATCCTGAAGAGGCCTATGGCCATGCTGATGGGGATAAAGGAGGTGGTGACAAAGAGGCAGAACAGGGAGAGATGAGCCCTGTCATTCTTATTATGCAACCAATCCTGCGCTTCCTTCAGCTACTGTGTGAAAACCACAACAGAGACCTTCAGGTATGTATGTATGAATGTCACCAATGCAAGTTAAGTACTTGTTTTGTAAAAACTTAGTTGATCGGTGATACTTTTTTGTTTTCCGTCACAGAATTTTCTGCGCTGCCAGAACAATAAGAACAACTACAACCTTGTGTGTGAGACACTGCAGTTTCTTGACTGTATTTGCGGCAGCACTACAGGAGGCTTGGGTCTGCTAGGCCTGTACATTAACCAGCACAATGTGGCTCTAATTAATCAGACTGTAGAGAGTCTTACCGAGTACTGCCAAGGACCGTGCCACGATAACCAGGTACACAAAAATACAGTCTGTGCTTCACATTCATAAGGTGCACAACCATCTGATTTGTTCTTAAGTAAATGCAAATGTGTTCCTGTTTAGAATTGTATTGCTACTCATGAATCAAATGGTATTGACATCATCATCGCCCTGATTCTGAATGACATCCATCCACTTGGTAGAAAGAGAATGGACTTGGTACTTGAGCTAAAGGTAGTGTAACAGCAAAAACACATGTTTGTCCAAATATATGCAAATTAACATTGTTGTACCATAAATAAGCTAGTTGGTTTAATGGAGTGGGGATTAAATGCAAGCAGGCATGAGAAAGCATGAGCAGATATAGGTATGGATGATAGAGAACAGGCACTTGTAAACTGATAAACAACAGCACAAAAAAGCCACTAGGCAGGCAGCACAAACAAATATACACAAATCCCAAAGACCAACACAGCAATAAACAATAAAGTAAGAAGCAAGAAGAAAGCAACAAAAGCTGTAAATATATATATGTAGACTGTCTTCTATTGTTACTACCAATGTCATTTCTAATTGTTGCTCTTTTAATGTCATACTTTAATCATCATACATAAGACAGTGCTGTACAGTCTATTTGCCAATTTGAGTCAGCAGTGTTTGGATTTAAAAGTTTGTATTTCCTATTATAATTTAATATAATTTTTAGACCTCTGCTGTTAAAAATAATGGTCGCAGATCAGATGGAAGTTAAATGGTGGACATTAGGAAACTGAAAATAAAACTAAACTAAGCTGGGTGTTCAGGTTTTGGCCAGAACTGTGTACACATATAAATAACAGTGTTCCAGAGATGGGTTATAATGGATTGTCAGAAATACGTCACAGAGTGCAAACACACTGACTGGCCAGCATCATCGGATTTTGACCTGATTAAAACCTACCATCCAACAAAAGGAAAAACACTGTTACAGGCCTTCACAAATTCAAATAATTGGGCACCCAGCTAGTGGAAGAGTGAATAAATTAACAAAAACGCTCTTAATACAGTTGAATTCTTATGTGATACAATCTGCTTTTTAGGCAAAGTGAGCTGCAATCATGTATTCAAGATTGAAGATTAAGAGGAAAGTGATTTAAAAGTTTGCTGGTGTTTGCATGTTTATAGAATCAAGACTCATGAATTCAGTGATTTACTTCTCGGTTTACTAATATTACTAGAATAATACTATTTCACAACAATAAAACTAAGTGATGTGCTGTTGTGTTATAGCAAATTATATAATAAGTGGCACATATTCGTGATTTGTGATCTGCAATTATTTGACTTTCTCAGAATAATGCCTCTAAGCTGCTGTTGGCCATAATGGAAAGTCGCCATGACAGTGAGAATGCAGAGAGGATTCTGTACAATATGCGACCCAAAGAGCTTGTGAGTAATATGCACGTGAATAAAAAAGATATTGTTATACCTTTTGGGCAGTACAGTGGCTTGTGGGTAGCACCATCACCTCATAGTGAGAAGGTAATGGTACTGATCCCAGCTGGAATGATTTGGGTCCTTTCTTTACTCCGGTTTTCTCCCACAGTCCAAATACATTTTTTGATTGATTACGCTTAAGTGGCATGAGGATGCGTGCGTGTGTGTGTGCGTGCGTGCGCGTGTGTGCGCGTGTGAAAGTGAAAGTGTATGTTCCCTATGATGGATTAATGCCTTGTTTGGAGTTGTTCCTGCATTTTGCCCCATGCCACCGGCTAGGCACCGGCTCTTCCATGACCCTCCTTTGGATTAAGCAATAAGAAAGTGTATATGATAAATGAATGAATATTACTCCTTCACATTAAAGGTTAATAAACATTATATATTGTTTTTAAAGTACATGTGCGGTGTCCCACTAGGTGGAAGTAATCAAGAAGGCCTATCAGCAGGGAGAAGCAGACTTTGATGATGATGAAGAGAATGGAGAGGAACATGCTGCCTCACCTCGAAACGTTGGCCACAACATCTACATCCTGGCACATCAGGTACACAGGCGAAGTCATCATCAAAATGGCTGTCTTAAAAAACACAACTGACATGTTTTGTCAAGTTTATGTTGTCTTAAATTATACAGTTCATTATTTGTTCTTTTTGTTAATCCTGGGGAACTTCTGTCATGAATAGACTCATGTAAGCCATTGTTGCAACTTTGCTTAAAATGTACTTAAAATTTAATAATATACACACACACACACACACACACACACACACACACACACACACACACAATATACTTAACAGATATAATTATTTGATCTCTTGCTGATTTTTTGTTTTCAGTTTTTTGTAAGTTTTCCCACTTACAAAGATATGAAAAGTCTATAATTTAAGGGTAGGTTTATTTTAACAGAGAGAGATAGAATATCTAAAAGAAAATTCAGAAAATTACATTGTATAAAATATATAAATTTATTTGCATTTTGCAGAGAGAGATTTTGAGTATTTGATCCCTTACCAAAAATTACCAAAAGAGTTCTGGCTCCTACAGACGCTCCTAATCAACTTGTTACAAAAAGACACCTGTCCACAGACTCAATTAATCAGTCAGACTCTAACCTCCCCAACATGGGCAAGACCAAAAGAACTTTCTAAGGATGTCAGTGACAAGATCATAGACTAGTACAAGGCTGGAATGGGATACAAAAACGTAAGTAAGACGCTGGGTGAGAAGGAGACAACTGTTGGTGCCATTGTAATAAAATGGAAGAAATACAAAATTATACCCAAAATAAATACAAAATTTCTCCTCTTGGGATATCCTTGATTATGAGGAAGGTAAGAAATCAGCCTAAAACTACACAGGGGGGACTTGTTCATGATCTTAAGGCAGCAGGGACCACAGTCATCAAGAAAACCATTGGTAACACATTACGCCATAATGGATTTAAATATTACAGTGCCCGCAAGGTTCTCCTGCTCAAGAAGGCACATGTGCATGAATTTTGTCAATGAACACCTGATTCTGAGAGTGATTGGGAGAAGGTGCTGTGGTCAGATGAGACAAAAATTTAGCTCTTTGGCAGTAACTCTACTCGCCGTGTTTGGAGGAAGAGAAATACTGACTATGACCCAAAGAACACCATCCCCACTTTCAAGCATGGAAACATTATGTTTTGAGGTTGTTCCTCTGCTAAGAGCATAACCGCATCAATGGGAGAAAGGATGGAGTCACAGGACCGTAACAGAACATTAAAAATGGGTTGTGGCTGGGTCTTCCAGCACTTCAATGACCCAAAACATACAGCCATGGCAACAAAGGAGCCGCTCATAAAGAAGCACATTAAGGTCATGGAGTGGCCTGGCCAGTCTCCAAACATCATCATCAATTACAAACAATGTCTACCTGCTGTGCTTGCCAACATGGCTTTTACCACCAAGTATTAAGTCTTGTTTGCTAAAGGGATCAAATACTTATGTCTCACTGCAAAATGCAAATACATTTATATATTTTATTTATTGTCATTTTCTGGATTTTCTTTTCGATATTCTATCTCTTACTGTTAAAATAAACCTACCCTTAAAATTATATACTGTTCATATCTTTGTAAGTAGGCGAACTTACAAAATTGGTAAGGGATCAAATAATTATTTCCTCTACTGTT
>JAVSBV010129992.1:0-17672 GCA_033117975.1 Parotocinclus spilosoma
CTCGATGCAAGGAAGAGGGTGGTGATCTTATGCCATTGGTACAGACACAGGCAGTAGGTTGGGAATAAAGTAGTCAGACCCAGGAGACAAAGTTAGAGGGAAAACCAAACTTTTCAAGAATAAAGAAAAGATAGTCCCACTCAACCCTGTCAAATGCTTTTTCAGCATCCAGTGACACAACAATCTCGGGGATATGTGAAGAAGTTGAGTACAGTAAATTGATAAGCCGCCGAGTATTAAAAAAAGAATGGCGACCTCGCATGGAGCCTGTCTGGTCCATTGTGATTAAATCAAACAGAACAGACTGAAGTCGTATGGCCAGGATTTTTTAAAGTAGTTTAGGATCAACATTAAGAAGAGAAATAGACCTGTAGCTACCACACAGAGCTGGGTCCCTATCCTTTTTTCAGAAGAAGGGATATTGAGGCCTCAGTCAAAGATGTGGGCAACTTGCCATTCAAGTAAGCTAGTAAGTAATTATGCAAGTAAGTAATTCTTTATAAAATTCGGCTGTAAAACCATCGGTGCCAGGAGATTTCCCACTTTGTAGAGTCTTGATAGCAATCAGAACTTCAGCAGCAGAGACTGGAGCTCCTAGGGTATAATCTACCTGCCTCATCACCCGATTCATAATGGGTAAATCTGGTCTGTGTGCGCTTCAACACCACTTTATGGGTCATAATCAAATCATATTCAGCATGTAAAAGAAAACGTTTTTTATATAATAAGGAAGAGGGATCATGGGCATAGCGAGTATCAAGCTCCAGTAGTTCAGAACTAATACAGTTAATTTTCTCAAGCTTCCTAGAATGTGACATATAGGAAATAATATGACCCCTGAAGGTCTGAAGCCCTTATCGTATTAGTTGTTTAAGAACTTCACGATATTTCCCACGTTGCTCCATGACCTCTGGACTATAATCTTCAAAAATGTAGATTGGACTTTCCCGAAACTGAAGTTTGCCACGTTTTGCACGATTATAACCATGCGCGTCTTCTCACCGGGCCTGGGTTTAGCATTAAGCGCCTGATGAGCTCGGTCAATCTCCGGAGGTGAGGGTATAACATCGCCCAAAACTTCGGACAAAAGGGTTGAAAAGAACGTGGTGGGATGTGACCCCCTCGACCGATTCCGGTAAGCCCACAATTCTGATGTTGTTCCGCCGGCTTCGAGATTCTAAGTCATCCGTCTTCGCTTTTAGCCTCGCATATGCTGCTTCAATTGTGGCACAGCGATCCTCCATTGACTGCACCCGGTCGTCGACGGAGCTGAGACCAGACTCTAAAGCAGATGTTCGTTGACCCAAAGCTACTAGTGTATTCTGGAGCTGGTCAAACCTGTTCTCCATTGTTGCACAGATAGGGTTGCGGTGGTCTTCAAGAAGGCTAGTCAGCGTGGCTGTACTCAACTTGGGGTTAGACGCCACAGGTGATTCAGACTTGCCAAAAAAGTCCTTTTTCACAGACCTTGTAGATTTACCAGCCATTGCCAGGATGTGGAAATGAATACTAAAACGACTCCAACTTTCATAAGAGTAGGAAAAAGTGCCGAAATGAGGGTCGAAAACTTAATTTAACAAGTGTGGTCGCTGAGCTCTGGTAACTACCTCCTACTCGATGTCCGCCATCTTGACCTCCCAAATCGATTTTTACCAAATTTAAGCATTTTTACATGCCATTGCTCCCCCTAAAGGCCACTGTTTACCAAATTTTGCAGTCTGCATTGGACTACCAATGTACATGGTTCTACCAAATGTTGTAATAATCGGACCAAGTGGTGATAAGTTATAGTGGTTTAGGTTTGAATAGGTGATTTGCCCATTATTGGTGATTACATACAAGCCCCACGGATTTGAAAAGTCAAGATGTTTTCAATTATTATTTACCTACTCATGCTACATGTGCTCATGCTACATGTACTTAAAAGGTCTAAAGTTTTTTCCCACTTAAGCTCACTACATGCAGATATAATATTCTTATAATATACAGGAAACTCATATCAAGCATGCTGATGCTCACAGGCTAAGGTGCAAATGGATCATTCAAATGTATCACTCCACTTTTTTGACAAAAGCCTGTGGTGTGTCCATATTTATACACAAAAATATCCCATTCGAACATTTATACACTACAAAGGACCCTAACAGTCGATATTTAATAATTACTGGTACTATCTTATCTAGACATGTAACTTTTTAAAACTTATTTGCTCCAAATTGTAATGACCCCAGTTTTTGACTATCACAGTATATTGATATCGGATCATTGGCCGGTTAGTATATCTATTGACTTCGGGGTTCAAAAAGCTAAATATGGTTGGCGTTTTAATCCTACCTTACCTAAGGTTGAATACCTTGATTTAAATGACACAGTGGAAATATCTGACTCAACGTTATGGGAGGCTTTCAAGGCAGTTATGAGAGTCCACATATTAGCCTACAAGCTGAATTAAAAAAAACAAAAACTCAAGAGGCTCTTGAAAATGTAAGTGCAGCTCTCACCCCAATCCACCCTTGCTAGTATAATTAAATTAAAATATGAACATAACAACATTCTATCAAGCCAGATAAAAACTCTGTTATTAAAGGTGAAACAGAAACATTTCGAACTCAGTGATAAACCAAGTCGTCTCCTATCATATCAGCTAGGAGGCCTGCAAAAAAGTAGAGCAATTTTAAAAATAAAAAACAGTTCAGGATCCTTGACTGCTAAACTTTCAGAGATAAATAAATGTTTTAGGGAATATTACCAAGAGTTGTACACCTCTAAGAGCACTACAGACATTTCAGCTATTACAAATTTCCTTAAATCTGTTAATCTGCCAAAACTTAACACCATGACCAGAGAAAAATTAAATGCTAAGATAACGTTAAATGAGTTGTCTTCAGCTATTAAGGGTTTCTCAAATGGCAAAGCACCTGGACCAGATGGTTTTACCACTGAGTTGTACAAAGCCTTCTGTGAACAGATAAGTCCACTGCTACTAGTGTTTCAGGACTCCATTAAAAAAAAAGAAGCTATCAGAGACACTTTATTTGGCAAATATATCTTTAATTCTAAAAAAGGATAAAGAGGAGGTGGACCCATCTTCGTATAGACCTATATCTTCCTCCTTGGAAGCGATCAAAAAGTATTTACTAAGATTCTGGCAGAGAGAATTAATAAAAGCATCTCCTCCATTATACATCAGGATCAGACGGACTTTATGCGTGGAAGATTTTTCCTTTTATAATGTATGCCGGCTCCTGAACATTGTATATAAAAATTTGAAAAATATGATAAAAAAGCGATTCTAGCACTAGATGCAAACAAGGCATTTGATCAAGTTGAATGGAAATACATGCTAGCTGTTATAGAGGAATTTGGATTGATCCAAAGTTTTACCTCATGGGTTGAGATGCTGTACCTCAGTTCAAGGCCCAATACTTACTAATAGTGAAAGTTCAACCCCTTTCTCTCTTTTCTGAGGCACACGCCATTAAGCCCACTAATTTTTGCCCTGGCGATGGAACCACTAGCATTAAGCCATTAAAGACCACCCACTTATAACACCAGTGAGACTTGGTGATATAGAACATCAGATTTCTTTGTACAAAGACGATGTCCTTTTTTACCTCTATAATCCGGAAAAGTCGTTACCACCCTTGCTTAAACTTATAACAGATTTTGGTCATCTGTCTGGATATACAGTGACATTGGACAAAAAGTCAATATTATGTCATTATATTATATAATACCTTGGTATCACAGTACCAAGAGACTTTAAAATACTTTATGATTTAAATTATAAGACAATGTTTGACAGTCTTAAAAATAATATGGAAATCTGACGGAGTGCTCCCACTCTCCTTGCTGGGTAGGGTTAATGCAATCAAAATGGTAATTGTGCCAAGATTTTTGTATTTATTTCAAAACCTCTCAATTTTTCTTCCGAAATCTTTTTTTAAGATTCTGGATTCTATGATCATGAATTTTATTTGGGGATACAAAGTACATTGTATATCCAAAAAGCATATTTGCAAACCCAGAAATGCAGGGGGCCTAGCCTTACCTTGTTTCCAGTATTATTACTGGGCAGCAAATGCAAGGCTGCTACTTATTGAAATAATGTGTACCCGGGTGAGACCCATGCTTATATCCCAGCGTTACTTGCCATAGAGCAGGTTGTCACAGGCACTTTGTTCCCATCTCTACTATTTGCAGGCAGAAAACCGTTCGAGCCCATTAAGAAAGAGAATCCCATCGTAGCAAATTCATAAAACATCTGGAATCAAATAAAAAAAATACTTGTTCTCCCTGAAACTTGTACTCTGACCCCCATCGCTCAGAGTACAAGTTTTTCTCCCCTCTGGCAAACAACCGCTTTCAAGAGTAGAAATAAGAGGGATTATTACTTGGAAAGACTTGGAAAATCACTACAAAGTATTCAATCATGTTCTATAAATTCTAATTATCAGTTAATTCAGTATGAATGATTACACTAGAATGAATAGATTACACTATTCCCAAACAAAACTACATTCCATATATACGGATGTATCTCCTTTGTCTTAAATGTGTTCAATGCAAATGCCATGATGGCACCCTAGCCCATCTTTTCCGGTCCTGTCCCAAACTTTACAGCTTTTGGTTGCAAGTATTAGATTATACTTGCAACCAAAAGCTGTGAAGGCATATAAAATCTCTCCCCAGACCCACCAGTCACCATTTTAGGATGGTCACCAGATCTAGAGCTGCTTGATGGTTCTACAATACAGGCAATCCAGCATGGCATGGTAATAGCCAGAAGATCATATTGTCAGTCTGGAATAAAAAGAAATCACACCAAAATTTAAAACTTGGCTTAATGAACTATTCGGCACATTCCATATGGAGAAGATCAGACATGACCGGGATGGGAAACTTAAGAAATTTGGGAAAACTTTTAACCCCATTTTTAAGTATATAGAGGATCAGCAAGCTAAAACTACCAATGCCTAACAGATAGGTACGTTCTTTGAAACAAACAGCGTGCTGCCTTTATTCCTTTTTTAAATTTTATTTTTCTCCTCTCCCTTTCATTTATTCATCTATTTTATTCATGTATTCCATTTTCTCTCTAGGGGAAGGGGTGGGTGGGAATTTATAGTGTTAATTTGTATGTAAAGTTGTAAAATTTTAATAAAATATATAAATAAATAAAAAAGGAAAAAACCCTAGTTCCAAATTATGGATAAACCAGCTAATGCCAACAACAAGTGCAATCAATCACACAAAGGTATTGCAAAAATATCTCAAAAATCATCTGCGGACCAACTACCCGCAATCCAGAATTAATTTGGTGTGGGAAAAAAATAGACCAGCTACTCCTAAATCTGGACCAGCACTCTTGAAATCCCCTTTTTTAATCTATGGTTAACCCTTACTTTATTTAGATGTACCTTTGTGTTTCATCATCTGGGAGAGACCCTGCTCAAACCATGAGTTGAACAAGCAGCGTGATTCCCTTATAATATCATTACAATGTTCTTCTAGGCTGGTCCGCCAACCTTTTATATACTTTTTCTTTTACCTTACCTGCTGTTACTTGCTCATTTTAGAATCAAATCAACAAATTTTATGAATTAGGGAGTTTATAAAGGCAAAATAATTTCACAGTGCAGTTTTACGGCAACGCAATCAGCAAATTTTAAAAATATAAATACATATAGCCGCAAGCGGCGATAAGCGGGGTCCATAGCGTAAGCTGGACAACAGCCAAAAGTGGCATTCACATCTATTCATAACTGCATAATGGACGGCAACGACATAGTGAATACAGTCTGTTTAGTACATCAAGGTAAATGCTTTGATATGCAGGTGTGAATAAGTCCTTCACAGGCCGGTATTGCACAGAGGACTGGAATAATAAGTTGTAGTCTTGCGACGAATAAGCCCAAATAATTAAAAATTAAAAATGTCCAATTTCTGAAACAACATGCAATAGCAAAGTGTTCAAAATGTCATACTGAATCATATGACATCAGAAGTTTATTTGAAGACTGCGTCATTTGAGCGTAAAGTGATTTTTTTTTACCAAATGTAAGCATTTTTACTTGCCATTGCACTGCTAAAGGCCAATGTCTGACCAAGTGGCGATGAGTTATAGTGGTTTAGGTTTGAATAGGTGATTTACCCATGATTGGTGATTGCATGAACGACAGATGTTTTTTTTTTCAAACATCTGAACAACAACTTGGATTTGCAACTTTGTTTGGTCCACTGATCTAAATAAGATTAGATGCATTTGATCTCACCATTGCGGAATTTGAGCAAGATATGCTCAATTTTCAAAATTGCGCCACCTAATGACTTACTTGCACAAATATTTTCCTGCAACCCCACACTCTAGTCTACAAACTAGTTGCCAAGTTTGAATTTTTTTTGATAAAGCCTTCTTGAGTTTTTGAATTCTTGTGAATTTTGAAGTAATTAGGAATTAATTTGATTTCAGTGGTATGTGATCATTAGCATATGGCCGCCATTCTGTATTAAAAGTCAAGATTTTTTTTATAATTATTTATCTACAAGGTTTGTAGTTTGTTATGATACTAAATTTGTGGCAATTATCAATTTTTGCACACTCAACAATTATAAGAAAACATTTTCTAGTAGACGCCAAATTACAAATTTTAAAAAATTTCCGCTTGACTAAAAATGCATTTCTATATCAAAACGGCAAGAACTGACTAAGATATATGTCATTTTTTGAAACAGCGCACCCCAGTTGCCAAATCCCTCTAAACTTTTATGATCAGTACAGACCCCATTTGTGAAGACACCTGTCAAGTTCGGTCCTGGTTGGTTATTGGGAAGAATGCCAAAGGCCTACTAAATGCCTATTGGATGATGGTGTCAAGGAATTGCAATTAAGAAAGGTGTCCTTCAAA
Organism: Parotocinclus spilosoma; assembly: GCA_033117975.1. Lineage (NCBI taxonomy): Eukaryota > Metazoa > Chordata > Actinopteri > Siluriformes > Loricariidae > Parotocinclus > Parotocinclus spilosoma. The sequence goes on from JAVSBV010129992.1 coordinate 6,909, forward strand.
GGTAGATGTAGTTTGTGTATTAGATTGTGATTGCCAAATTTCCACTTGTTCTGCTGTTCGACCACTGTAAAAAACTGCTAAAGACTTACATGTACAAAAAGTTTTTCTATGACCTCAGACTCTAGTTTCCAAACCAGTTGCCAAGTTTCAGATTTTTTTTTAAATTTAACTTGTGGAGAATGTTTTTATTAAATAGGAATTTATTTGATTTTAGCAGTATTTGTTTATTAGCATATGCCGGCCATTCTGTATAAAAAAGTCTTTTTTTTTTTTTTTCGATAATTATTTACCTATAGAGGCTTCTGTATTTTATTACATTTTTTTTTCATTGGAAGTACAAGTAGGTTTAGCACATATGGCTAATTGGAAAATCTGAGTTACAGTTAAATCTAAGTCTAATTTGCAAGAAGTTTAGTTTGAAGTCAAAAATGCTGCATTAATGTATTAAATTTTGGTTGTGAGAAACGTAGACAAACGCGCATTGCCTCGCTATAGCGCCACCATGAGGCCAATTTGGCTGAGGTTCTGCGCCTGGTTACTACTACCAGATGACCAAGTGTCAGGTCTGTAGGCCTTACGGTTTGGTCTTGATGCGTTTTAGCGGAGAAAAATAATAATAATAATTTATAAATATTATTATTATTATTATTATTATTATTATTAATAATAATAAAATCAGAGCAATTACAACAGGGTTTCGAAGACATAGTGCTACGGACCCATAAAAAACAATAAAACAGCGATTCAGCAAAAGCACACAATGCAATATACGCAAGCGCGGTGAATCTCACCCCTAACTAATTTCTACGTGGTAAGGACTCGACAATTGCAGGCAACTACGCCTTGGTGTATATAGCCATAAGACACCCATTCCTGATAGATGTTTAACACCTAAATGATAGTCCTCAGGCCAATTCAAACCTGTAATAACTACGTCGAGAACTTCAGGACCAGCAACATTTCTAAAAGGGTAATCTACCCTAGAGGCGGGCTTCAACCCTCTCGCCCCTTCCTTGCGTTATTCATTTATTCTCAAATTACACTCTGTCATTGGCCAAACTTTCTAGGTGAGATTCACAATCAACACACAACACAGTACGACACAACAGACCAGAAGAAAGTCAAATTTCACTCAATCTGAACCATCCTCTGCTACCATTTGTTGGGTTTGACAAACAGGTTAATAAAAAAAATTTTTCTCTAAAACTAGTGTAATCTGATTTCCCTACTATCAGAACGTTTACTTGTACTTTCATTAGGCTAGAAACATTTCAAGGTCTCCTTTCCCGCATGTTGCATGCAAGGCAGATAAACTGAGTGTTCCTCCCTTATCTTTAAAATTTACAGACAACTAATAACAAACTAGCAAACGCTTAAAAAAAAAAAACCAAACAATTGACCTATTGCGAGTTGAGAGAGCTGCGCTTCCTGAGCGAATGCCGGAATACAGTGGGATTCGGTCAGAATGATTAATATTAAGATATTTTTATTATTACTATTATTATACTTATATTATTATTAATAATAATAATAATAATAATAATAATAATAATAATAATAATAATAATAATAATAATAATAATATGGTCTGTGCTCATTGGTGTGCATCTCTGTCCCTCAGTCTGTGGTGAGCTTTAAGGTATGTGCTTTCAGACATAAGTGTGTTGATAAATCTATCCTTGACAAAGCATATTGCACATAATGGACATCTAGCCTTAGATTTGCACTTTTTTTTTACGTATGCACTTTACGACAGAAACTGCTGAACGTTATATTGCACATCCAGCTTTAGAATAGTACTTTCTGCGCAGATAAGCACACTATCGCTGTTTAAGAAACTGCTAAACAGCATATTGCACATAATGCACATCCAGCCTTAGAACTGCACTTTCTACCGAGATGAGCACACTTTTTTTTACGTATGCACTTACGACATAACTGTTTGCTAAATGTATCCGTGACTTGCAAAGAAGCACATCCAGCTTTAGAATTGCACTTTCTACAGAGATGAGCACACTATTGCTGTTTAAGAAACTGCTAAACAGCATAGTGCAATTAATGCACAGCCACCTTAAAAATTGTGGTGAGCACACTATTGCTGTTTTAAGACAATACTAAATAGTATCATGCATTAATCAAATGTAGTTTTGTAAAAACAGTATAAAAGCTTTCATTCACAGTCAAACGTTTTTACAACGTGAAAAGATGTAAATGAGGTCTGCAGATTGTTTACCTTTTATGTATGTACTTTTAGACATAACTGTATTGATATTCGTGACTAGCAGAGAAGCACATTTAGCGTGAGCAAAGTATTGCTGTTTAGACAGTATTTAAAAGCATGATACCTTAAACAAAAGTAGTTTTGGTATACCTATATGGTATACTTATTACATATGGACATAACTGCACAGCTTGCCTTGGAATTGTACTTTCTGTGGAGATGAGCACACTATCGCTGTTTAAGAAACTGCTAAACAGCATATTGAACATAATGCACTATGCTGTTTAAGAAACTGCTAAACAGCATATTGCACATAATGCACATCCAGCCCCAGTACTTTCCGTACTTACCGAGATGAGCACACTATTGTTATTTAAGAAACTGCTGAACAGCATATTGCACGAACATGATACAAATTGCTCTTCAGAGTATGTGCTTTTAGACATCCAAAAAGCCTATTCACGCTTAGAACCGTACTTTTTAAGAAAAAACTGTTTGATAAACCTATCCGTGACTTGCGAAGAAGCATTTTCTACGGAGATGAGCACACTATCGCTTTTTAAGATGCTGTTGAATAGCGTATTGCACATTCAGCTTTAGAATTGTACTTTCTGCGGAGATGCGCACACTATCGCTATTCAAGACACTATTTTAAAGCATGAAACTTTTACAACATTTATAAAAGCTTTCATTCATAGTCAAACGTTTTTACTATGTAAATAAGGTCTGCAGATTGTTTACATTTTATATATCTATTTTTAGACATAACTGTGTTGATAATCTATCCGTGACTTGCAAAGAAGAACAATCACCCTTCGAATCGTACTTTTTGCGGCGGTGAACACACAATCAAGTTTAGACAGTACTGAAAAGCATTTGCCCTAAAAGCATTAATTTACAGTAACACGTCTTTCTCACGTAAAGGAACGTAGGATTTAAGAAAGGTCTGCAAATTGTTTACTTTTTACACATGCACTTTAGGACAAAACTGTTTGATCAATTTAACAATAACATGCAATGAAGCACATCCTGCCTAATAATTGTACTTTCTGCCGTGATGAGCAGACTATCGCTGTTTAAGACACTATTAAAAGGCATTATGCAATAAACAAATGTAGCTTTGTGAAAACAGTATAACAGCTTTCAGGCACAGTTAAACGTTTTTACAACGTAAAAACGATGTAAATGAGGTCTGCAGATTGTTCACTTTCTACAAATGCACTTTACGACATAACTGTTTGCTAAATGTATCCGTGACTTGTAAAGAAGTACATCCAGCCCAATAATTGTACTTTATACAGAGATGAGCACACAATTGCTGTTTAAGAAACTGTTAACCAGCATATTTGCACATAATGCACATTTAGCTTAAAAACTGTACTTTCTGCCGTGATGAGCACAGTTAAACCAGTCCAAAAGGATTCATTTACAATAAAACGTAAGCATGCACTTTAGGACAAAACTGCAAAGAAGCACATCCAGGCAGTTAATTGCACTTTCTACGGAGATGAGCACACTGCCGTTGTTTAAAACTATATTGAAAAGTATGATTGTGTCTGACATAATTCGTGACCTGACTCTAAGCTCTGGGCACTCGTTCGTAAGTATTGAAAACCATGATGCATGGAGCAAAAGTACTTTTGTTAAACCAGTCCAAAAGGATTAATTTACAAAAAAACGTCTTTTTCCCACAGAAAGGATGTAAGTACGGTCTGCAAATTGGTTACATTTTACGTATGCAGTTTAGGACAAAACTGTTTAATAAATTGCAAAGAAGCACATTCAGGCAGTGAATTGCACTTTCTACGGCGATGAGCACACTGCCGTTGTTTAAAACTATATTGAAAAGTATGATGCATTAAACAGCACTGTCTTTCCCACGTAAAAAGGATGTAAGTAAGATCTGCATTTACTTTTTACATATGCACTTAAGGACAAAACTGTGTTGATAAATATATCCGTGACTTGCAATTTACACAGATTTTAAGACTTAATACTGACTTGCAGAGAAGCACATCCAGCCCAATAATTGGACTTTGTATGGAGATGAGCACAGTATCGCTGTTTAAGAATCTGCTGAACAGTATATTGCACAAAATACAGTCTTTCAAAAGATGTAGTTACAGGGGGCCATTGCTTAGCTTTAAGCAACACACTTCAGACATAAGTGTGTTGATAAATCTATCCTTGACAAAGCATATTGCACATAATGGACATCTAGCCTTAGATTTGCACTTTTTTTTTACGTATGCACTTTACGACAGAAACTGCTGAACGTTATATTGCACATCCAGCTTTAGAATAGTACTTTCTGCGCAGATAAGCACACTATCGCTGTTTAAGAAACTGCTAAACAGCATATTGCACATAATGCACATCCAGCCTTAGAACTGCACTTTCTACCGAGATGAGCACACTTTTTTTTACGTATGCACTTACGACATAACTGTTTGCTAAATGTATCCGTGACTTGCAAAGAAGCACATCCAGCTTTAGAATTGCACTTTCTACAGAGATGAGCACACTATTGCTGTTTAAGAAACTGCTAAACAGCATAGTGCAATTAATGCACAGCCACCTTAAAAATTGTGGTGAGCACACTATTGCTGTTTTAAGACAATACTAAATAGTATCATGCATTAATCAAATGTAGTTTTGTAAAAACAGTATAAAAGCTTTCATTCACAGTCAAACGTTTTTACAACGTGAAAAGATGTAAATGAGGTCTGCAGATTGTTTACCTTTTATGTATGTACTTTTAGACATAACTGTATTGATATTCGTGACTAGCAGAGAAGCACATTTAGCGTGAGCAAAGTATTGCTGTTTAGACAGTATTTAAAAGCATGATACCTTAAACAAAAGTAGTTTTGGTATACCTATATGGTATACTTATTACATATGGACATAACTGCACAGCTTGCCTTGGAATTGTACTTTCTGTGGAGATGAGCACACTATCGCTGTTTAAGAAACTGCTAAACAGCATATTGAACATAATGCACTATGCTGTTTAAGAAACTGCTAAACAGCATATTGCACATAATGCACATCCAGCCCCAGTACTTTCCGTACTTACCGAGATGAGCACACTATTGTTATTTAAGAAACTGCTGAACAGCATATTGCACGAACATGATACAAATTGCTCTTCAGAGTATGTGCTTTTAGACATCCAAAAAGCCTATTCACGCTTAGAACCGTACTTTTTAAGAAAAAACTGTTTGATAAACCTATCCGTGACTTGCGAAGAAGCATTTTCTACGGAGATGAGCACACTATCGCTTTTTAAGATGCTGTTGAATAGCGTATTGCACATTCAGCTTTAGAATTGTACTTTCTGCGGAGATGCGCACACTATCGCTATTCAAGACACTATTTTAAAGCATGAAACTTTTACAACATTTATAAAAGCTTTCATTCATAGTCAAACGTTTTTACTATGTAAATAAGGTCTGCAGATTGTTTACATTTTATATATCTATTTTTAGACATAACTGTGTTGATAATCTATCCGTGACTTGCAAAGAAGAACAATCACCCTTCGAATCGTACTTTTTGCGGCGGTGAACACACAATCAAGTTTAGACAGTACTGAAAAGCATTTGCCCTAAAAGCATTAATTTACAGTAACACGTCTTTCTCACGTAAAGGAACGTAGGATTTAAGAAAGGTCTGCAAATTGTTTACTTTTTACACATGCACTTTAGGACAAAACTGTGTTGTTAAATATGTCCGTGAATTGTAATTCACACAGAATTTTAGACATAAAAGCACATCCAGCCTATGAACTGCACTTTTGACGGAGATGAGCACACTTATGCTGTTTAGCCAGTATTTAAAAGCAAAAGTAATTTTGTTCAATCAGTCTAAGAACAGTAATTTACAGTAAAACGTCTTTCGTCTGTAAAAAGATTTAAGTAATGTTTGCAAAAATTGTTTACTTTTTACCTATGCACATTAGGACATACCTGTTTGATCAATTTAATAATAACATGCAATGAAGCACATCCTGCTTAAGAATTGTACTTTCTGCCGTGATGAGCATACTATCGCTGTTTAAGACACTATTAAAAGGCATTATGTAATAAACAAATGTAGCTTTGTGAAACAAGTATAAAACCTTTCATTCACTGTCAAACGTGTTTACAACGTGAAAAGATGTAAAGGAGGTCTGCAGATTGTTTAAATTTTATGTATGTACTTTTAGTCATAACTGTATTGATATTCGAACACTTGCAGAGAAGCACATTCTGCCTTAGAATCGTACTTTCTGCGGATATGGGCACCCTACGACACTGTTTGCTAAATGTATTCGTGACTAACAAAGAAGCACATCCAGCACAATAACGGTATTTTCTACAAGAAACAACTAAACAGCATATTGCACATAATGCACATCAAGCTTAGAACTGTACTTTCTGTGTTGATAAATATATCCGTGACTTGCAATTTACACAGATTTTAAGGCTTAATACTGACTTGCAGAGAAGCACATCCAGCCCAATAATTTAACTTTGTATGAAGATGAGCACAGTATCGCTGTTTAAGAATCTGCTGAACAGTATATTGCACAAAATACACAGTCTTTCAAAAGATGTAGTTACAGGGTTTTGCTTAGCTTTAAGGTATGTGCTTTCAGACATGTGTGTTGATAAATCTATCCTTGACATAGCATATTGCACATAATGGACATATAGCCTTAGATTTGCACTTTTTAACCGAGATGAGCACTTTGCCGCTAATTAAGGCACTATTGAAAAGTATGATTACATTAAACAGCGTCTTTCCCACGTGAAAGGATGTACGTAAGGTCGGCAAAGTGTTTACATTTGTAAATGCATCCGTGACTTGCAAAGAAGCACATCCAGCCAAAGAATTGCACTTTCTACAGAGATGAGCACACTATTGCTGTTTAAGAAACTGCTGAACAGTATATTGCACATAATACACATCCAGCTTTAGAATCGTACTTTCTGCGGGAATGAGCACACTATCGCTGTTTAAAATACTGCTAAACAGCATATTGTGCATCCAACCTTATAATTGTACTTTCCACGGATCTGAGCACACTATCACTGTTTAAGATATTGCTGAACAGCATATTGCACACAATAGAAATTGCTTTTAGACACAACTGACATCTGCAAATTTTTAGACATAACTGTGTTGATATCCGTGACCTGCAGAGCAGCACATAGAGCCCAAGCACTTTGTACAGAGATGAGCATAATATCGCTGTTTAAGATTCTGCTGAACAGACCCTGACCTAGCTCTGGGCACTCTTTCTTAATCTACACATAATAGACTTATTGTACTTTCTAAGGAGATAAGCACACTATCGCTGTTTAAGATACTGCTGAACAGCATATTGCACATAATACACATCAAGCCTTTGAAAAGATGTAGTTACAGGCTGCACATTGCAGTGACTTGCAAAGAATCCTAGCCCAAGAATTGTACTTTCTACGGAGTTGAGCACACTATTGAAAGGCATGATGCTCTAAACAAATGTAGCTTTGTGAAAACAGTATAAAATTCATTCAGATCACAACTACAATCTACAGCAGGCATGTCAAACTCAGTTTGGCTCTGGGGCCAGATCCAGACATTCTGTTCTCAGGTGGGCCGGATCAGTAAAAGAATGTCAACTCCAAATATTTAGCTTTGTTTTTCAGTACTATGGTTTATTATTCAGCCTACATTTTTAGCCTACCCTACATATTATAATCATGGATGAAAATGGATCTTTTCTAAGCACAACACATTTATTCACAAACAATGGGAAAAAAAAGATTTTCATGTTTGGCGGTGAATGTGTTAACAACTGGTTTATTTTAACAGTTGAGTGAATGCAGTTTTACACCTGAACCAACTCACCACATCAACAAACTCAAGTGGGAGCTATGAAAAAAAATATTTTCACCTTAATTGTCATACTGCTTTGTAGGGGTGACCTGCAATAGTCGCTGATTCGACTATTAGTCGACTAAAGGGAAACACTGACGAATCAGATTCGACTATGAAAATCCTTAGTTGAATACACCCCTACTGCTTTGAAATAAATAAAAAAAAGAAATACAAAATAAAAGTTATAGCAGTGCATGGGCAATAAGATTAGACTACATCAGATCAAACTACTAGGCTGGGCCTACTGAAGCTGAGAGCATACTGCACAATATTAATTGTCTTTAATATGAAACCAGATGAATCTTATTTTTAATGATCTGTATTCATGAGTGCCAAGAAATTTCGTGTCATCACACTTTTTTTTCTCTCTCTCTCTATCTCACTGCATTCCTGCAGTCTACTTGCTGCTGCTGGCTCCTGAAACTTGGCATCTTTTTGCCAAGTAGCAGCACATTTAACAATGTCATTCAAGTGTTTATTTGTTAATCTTGAGCGCTGCTTTGTTTTATTATTGTTCATTACGGAGAACACCTGTTCACAAAGATAAGTAGTCCCAAACATGGATAGAACTTTTGCAGCCATGGCTGTTAATTTGGGATAACCTGGCACGAGATATTGATAAAACGTATCCAATTCCACGGACCCAAATTTATCCTTCATAGCGGAATCGCACTGCAGGTCAATAAGCTCGAGTTGAATGTCAGCTGGCATATCAGAAGGCTTCACTGTAAATGGCGAGCGAAAAAAGGCAAATTTGTTCTGAAGTTCACTGAATACCTGAAACCTCTGCTCAAACTCTCGCAGCAAATCTGTAATGTTGTCTTTATATTTATCCAAATCATTATCGGGACGCTCCGGTGCCTTTGGACGCACAGCTGTGAGACAAGAGAAATGCGCGGTGTCACTGTTGGATAGCTGCGTCTGCCACAGTGACAGTTTCATCTTGAACACACTTATGCTGTCGTAATATTGAGTGACAACTCTGTTACGGCCCTGCAATGTAGTGTTAAGTGTATTCAAGTGTTGTGTAATATCAACCATAAACGCAAGATCCTGCACCCATTCCTTGCATTTAAGTTCCTTTACTGGGCGTCCCTTCTTCTCCATGAACTGTCCAATTTCCCCTCGTAGCTCAAAGAAGCGCTTGAGTACTGCACCTCTGCTTAACCACCGCACGTCAGTGTGGTATGGTAGGCCAGTATGAATGTCATTATCACTGAGAAATGTGTCAAACTGACGGTGATTTAGCCCGCGCGCTCTGATGAAATTGACAGTTTTCACAACCACACTCATAACATGGTCCATTTGCAGTGTTTTGCAACATAACGCCTCCTGATGCAAAATACAGTGAAATGCCCAAAACTCTTGTCCTCCATTTGCAGTCTGTACTTTGTCACGAAATTTTGTGGTAACGCCTGCCTTTCTCCCGACCATTGATGGCGCACCGTCGGTAGCCAGGCTCACGGCACGGGACCAGTCCGCTCCCACCTTGTCCAGCGCTCCAACAAGAGCGCTGAAAATGTCATCTGCTGTTGTGGTGTCATTCATGGGCACCAATTCAAGCAGCTCCTCGGTGATGGTCAACGTTTCATCAACACCTCTAATGAATATGGCCAGTTGAGCAATATCTGTGACATCGGTGCTCTCATCTATTGCAATTGAAAATGCGATAAATGACTTGATTTTCTCTTTCAGTTGGCTGCTCAAGTCACTTGAGAGTTCTGTCACCCGATCTGCGACAGTGTTCCTTGTTAGACTAATGTTGGCAAAAGCAGGTCGCTTTTCAGGGCACATGACTTCTGCAGCCTTCAGCATGCATGTTTTTACAAACTCCCCATCAATGAATGGCTTGGATGCCTGCACCAGCTCGTTGGCAATAATGTAGCTGGCTCTTACAGCCCCATCAGCAATATCGCGGCTGCGTGTAAAAGTAGACTGCTGTTTCTTCAGACCAGCGACCAATTTGTTTATCTCGTCTTTCCTTATTTGTCCTTTTAAGTGGTCATACTTTTCTTTGTGATGAGTCTCATAGTGGCGCCGAATATTAAACTCTTTGAACACTGCAACTTGCTGATTACATACCAAGCACACTGGTTTTGCATTCACTTCTGTGAATAAATACTTCTCAGTCCACTTTTCCTGGAAAACTCTGCATTCCGTGTCCACTTTTCTTTTTTTTGACAGTGCCATTTTGTGGGTGTGTTGACCGATAACTGTCTGTGCTGCATGCTGGACATTTACTGCTCTCTAGCGACCGGAGAGAGCATTTAATTTGTATTCATTAAAAAAAAAATCACAACTTTTGCTAGAAATGAGCTAGAGACTCGCTTCTTTTTTTTGACATACTCAGAAATTTATGCCGGGCCGGATTAAATCATCCAACGGGCCTGGTCCGGCCCGCGGGCCGTATGTTTGACATGCCTGATCTACAGTGATCTGTTAGATTATAATGTGCAATATGTTTAATGTGCAATATTCACCAGTTACTTACTATTTATTGCTATTCATTCAATAGTGTTTATCACTACCTACAACAAAACATACCTGGTCTTTTTCGTTCTAGTTTTAGATTTTTAAGTATTTTTACATTTCTTCTGTTCTGTCCTCTGCACTACTGTAACACTGCAAATTTC
>JAVSBV010130001.1:0-17672 GCA_033117975.1 Parotocinclus spilosoma
ACACACACACAGAGACACACACACACAGAGACACACACACACAGAGACACACACACACAGAGACACACACACAGAGAGACACACACACAGAGAGACACACACACAGAGAGACACACACACACAGAGAGACAGAGACAAATGCACAGACACAAAAAACAGACAGGAAGACAGGTGCACAGACAGACACACAGAGACACACACACAAAGACAGGTGCACAGACACACAGGGAGACACACACACAGGGAGACACACACACAGGGAGACACACACACAGGGAGACACACAGGGACACACACAGGGACACACACAGGGACACACACAGGGACACACACAGGGACACACACACTGCAGGCTCAGGGTCTCGGGGCATGGATCCAAGCACAAAAATGCACCCCGATTCAAACTCAAGCTACAGAATAAAGACTTGACATGAGATTCAAAAACATTCTGTGGATGCAGGGGTCAGTGTGTTACCAAGACAACAGGCTCTAAATGAATCACAGCAGTGTTGCAGGCTTCAGACTCTGCTTTTTACCTGACAGGAAAATTCATTGCTTTCACCATTTACTGTTAAACTTGATTTATATAGACGTTTATATTCTGATCTAAACCTGGTCAAATTCATCACGTCATTTTCAGGCCTTCACACCTGTACTGAAGCCCCCAGACTGCCGATGCACTTCTACTGGCCAAGTACAATGCTCACAAAAATTAGGGGATATTTCACTATAGGAGATTTCATTTTAAAGTATGTCCTCATTTTTGTGAGCAGTATATATATATATATATATAAAGATGCAAAAGTGTATATCAGCGTAACAGAGAGTAACATGGTAAACACAACAGTGCTGCATGATGTGGAACACATCTGGTGGAATAACTGGAACATACAGATGGCAATCGGAACCCTCATGACACATGCACTGCATTTTCCTCCACCGCACATAAACAAACTGAGGCTTGGGAGTCTGCAGGGAAGGTCTGGCCTTGTCCTTATGCGTCGTGTGGTGCACACAGGTGAGACAAATTACACTCACGTCATCACATTACCTAAACCATCAAACTAACAATGTTAACAGATGTGAGGAGTGAATGAAGCTCCAGATCTACACAACAACACTGGAAAACAAACTGAGACAGTCATGTTTTACCTCAAAAGGTATTTCAAAGCTCTCAGTGGCACCTCCCAACATGACAAGCCCATCGCTGGTGATGCCCAGGCCATATGGATAGTTCCAGTCGGCGCTTTCCAGCATGGAACAGTCCACGTACAACGTTACTCGTCCAACGGACACACTCAGTGCCACTCTGTGCCAATCTCCATCACTTAACACAGCCACAGGAAATCTGTAAGAAAGTACACAACCAGCTGAACTAACTGGTTTCGTTGGTTCATCACTAAAAAATAAGAGGCCGCTCTAAGTTTGCATAAAATCAACATAAATACAGGTATGGTAGCAGTTCCATTACAGTATCGGATTAATTCGATCAAAGACGCACCGCAATCTACTTAATAAGGCACTGATTATGCGGTCACCCGAAAAAAATCGTATTTATTGTGGAGTACAACATACCTGATTTATGATTTATGAGTTAAAACATTAGTATTGTAAAGGTGTTTTATTTGTCTTATTATTTGTATTATTATACAATTATTTATTAATAATAATAATAAAAAAATAATAATAATAATAATAAAATAATTATTATATTATTAGTATCTTTTATTCGGACCAGATGTGACATACTGGGAATCAATGCTCTAATCATTGTCGCAAATTTATTTAGATAATTTCATAATTATAATATTTAAAAAATTACATATAATAATATATAATAATAGTAAAATAAAATAATATAATAATTTTATAATTATAATATTTTTTATAATTGATAGAATGATACAAACACACACCTACAAACGGCAAAAACAGCAAAACTGGTCATTTGGCAGTCAGTTTTTCTCAGTTTTTCCCAGAGATGCGCAGTGTTCTTTTTAAAAAAAATACTAATACAGAACGGTAAAAGATCACGCTTGCACATTCACTTTCGCCATCAAAAGTCTATCAAAGGAGGATTACAAAAAACATAGGCATACACGCAAGTTCATAAGAACAAAGTTTTTTTGTCTCATCTAAATAAGAACAACACATTGGCTGAAACGTTACACCTATTATATTCCACTAAATTATGCTTACTTTAAAACCCAACCCCCGATGCACATCGCCCATGATCTCACATTACATACAAGCGAACCACATGATGTTTGCACAGCGCACACACACACACACACACACACACACAGGGTGCTAGAAATACAGTTAGGACATTATTTTGTGACAGCACAGAAGAGCACAAGTGCTCAAGTGACTGCTCAATCTGAGGCAAAGGTTTATTTTCAGGTGCTAGAGGGTAATTGAGTAGCATGGATAAATATTAGTTCTAAGACTCCAGTCAAGTGTGAGGTAAAAGCTGGCCCAGGGGTCCGATTTCAATTAAGTACACGGTGCTAAATTTAACCTGCCAGAAAGAGGGTTACGGCTGGTCCGAGATCGGTGCTTAAGAGAAAACCCCAGACGTGACTAAACGTTTTGGAAAGAAGAATGGGGGGAGGGGTGGGACTGACTGTAGCTGGACCCGTTACAGCTCTAGAATAAAGATTCGCCTAGATTTCAGTGCCATTTTATACAACATCTGACTGTGGTAGCCTAGCGGTTAAGGCACGGGACTTTGGACCTGGTGGTCCTGGGTTCAAATTGTAAAACTGTATCAATTGTAAGTCGCTCTGGATAAGCGCGTCTGCTAAATGCTGTAAATGTAAATGGGTTCACGTCAGGATAGAGCGGAGGCAAGAGCAGATAACGAACTAACAACGTTTAGGACATAAAGGTTTGAACTGGGTGCACTTGGTGAAAGTATGTTGTACAAATAGTCTAACAGAGAAATTAAGGATGGGCAAAATGGAACTGTAGAAAGGAATTCAAAAGCAAAGACGAGCACTTGCGGTTGGTTAATGTTGTATCCTACACACTTCTTACTGCAAGTTAGGGGAAGTGATTAAGGAATTGTAGGACAGGTGTGAGGAATTAATCCTACTGACACCTCCCTTAGATATACATCTCGAGGCATTTTAGCAGATACCATGTTTACGGTAGTTCTAATAAATCTTATGGCCTCATGTTTTTAAAGTTTTTAAAGTTTATAAGTTATATACAGTTTATAAAGTTCTCGTTTGAGTGTAGACCGAGGATCGGACTGACTCGTAATGGCGCTGCTCCGTGGAGATGAAGGTGAGCGAGTGGGCACTCGTGCGAATCTGCAACAGGATGTGTCCATCTGGACAGAGGAAGGTGAGGAGGCTGCGGTCTTCACGCTGGAAGCTGCGCAGCCACATCAGTAAGCTGAACTCCTCATCAAATCTGCAAGCAGCGTTCAGACTTGCGTTACACACAGGGACTAGTTCACACTCCAAAATCACACAAAGGAGCACAAGGAGTACAATATAGCCACTCATCTTTGTATCTTTATTAAAGTAAAAAAAAATAAACACGATAAACAAAGTGCAATATCAGGTTTTTTTTCTGCCTTTCAAGACCGTAATCCTCCTTTCTGTCAGCAGGTGTCGCTAGGGTTTGTTCGAAATACTTTCAGGCATTCAGATGTAAATTGCATGTACACAAGTCACATTTCCTTACTTCCTTACTATTACACTGAATTGTGAAGACCTCTGTCTTCAAAGTGAACAAACATGGTAGGATGAACGTTAAACGAAGCATCGTCCAAGTCCTCTAATAATGAAAACAGAAAAATAAAGCAGGTTTACCTGTGGCTGAACACTTGATTTAAGGGCAACGACAGGATGGAGTACTGTCCTACATGGAGCACCGGACACTGATCCTCCAGTGTAACTGAGGTGTTACTGTTGTTGGCCACCTGCCACAGTTTCTCCAGAAGGTCGACGTGTTCTGTCGAGAAACAACGGATATAAGCCATTAAAATCGGGACTATTCAGGAAACAAGGTATTAGCCCTACTTTGAACCTGTGCCAAAACTAGCTCAAAGAGCAAGTTATCATTTTAACCTGTACTAATAAATTACAGAATAAAACCTGGCACCATCTGTTTTCTGCACAAGTTCAGGTGCATAGCCTTTAACCAATAAAACGAAACCGCGGGTTAGGTTCCATGCAGGCGTACACCCTCCTTTGGTTTTTTCAGCCTTAGTTAATTGAAGCTGCTCTCCCTTTTGGTGGCATTATACAGACCCGGTGTATGGATTACAGGAAATCCCATCACTCTATACCGAAGCAGGGATCAGAAGCCTCAAACATTTGGTGCAATGAAAAAGTACAGCCATGTTTTTGAATGGTAGGGTCATATATTATAGTACCCACCATTGTAACCTTTTGAATAGCTTGTGTGTATGTGCACCACATGCCTGTAGACCTAGAATGTAATCTTGGCTGTGCTTCGGCACACAATGTGGTCATAAAGGTGACAAATAAACCCTCACATGGGTCCTGGGCGTAATAACAAAGAGCACTTTTAATCCAGCATGAAAATCAGATCTGCTTCAACAGCTCAGTGAGAGTAGAAAACACACCTGATCTGACTTGAGAGAAGTTTTACTTCCCCGCTGCTGAGGTAGGGTGGAGGGCAGGTCATGCATGTCTAACTATTCGGAATTTTATAAAGGAGTCTTCTTTAAGAGGAGACAATTTAACGAAGACAAGTTCAGGCCTCATCTTCAGGTTTGGTGCATTCATATAAGAGGGCACTTAAAGTTAGAGACAGATTCATTTATATAGGGTTTAACAATGGAGAATTGTCTCCGATTTTATTTAAGCAATAGAACACAAAAGGGAGTGTGTTATCGCGAATAACATCACGGCTGTGATTGAGCCACGAGCCGAAGGCAAGTGCCGGGCTACAATACGGCGTATAGTTTATACAGGCTAACACCACGAACGGTAACTTTAAATCGAAATTGGGATTAAGCGAAGATTAAGCGGAAAAAAAATACATATCCTTAAAGTCATTTTGTAAGAGCCAGTCCGTTAAGCACTTTGTAGCCCACTTTGTTTGTGCATTTTGCTCATTTCGAGCCAGTTCCAGCGCGTTCAGTTGCTCTGCCGTCAGTGCAGTCGACCTAACCGTTTTTGTGGTAATGGTAGGTTCAGAATTAAATGTAGGTGTGGAGTCACACTCTTCTTCAGAGTCTGTCCAATGTTATGTTAAAGGCATCCATTTGATTCATTTTTGCAGGTTGTATAAGCACAGATACAAAAACTTTGTGCTTATATGCCGTTACGAGGCAACGCGTCCGCGGAGTGATACAGCTTTAGTGTGAGAAAGCCCGGTTAGAACACTTCTCAACCAATCAGATTGTGAGGTCGGAACTAACTGTTGTATAATCTGTGATAGCTACTGAGCTTCAAGTTTTGTTTGTGTGAATGCATGTATAACCTCAATAGAACAGAGTATATTAGTTGTGAAAGCACAGATCAGTATGGCAGTGAGGAACTTTCTTGAAAATTCCTGGCCAGTTAGTTGTTCAGTTTAGTGACCTCCCAATGGCCATACCGCACACTTACTGCAAGCTGACAACACAGCTGATGAGGCACCATGCTGCTGGTGTTGAGCAGACAGATAATCTACTCCTTTTATGGCTAGCTTTATGAATATTCATTGTATTGCACTGATGATTTCGAAAAATGTTGAATCCATTGTTTATCAGTGTTAAACTCATTTTAGCTAGATCATATTGCTTTTGTTTCACGAGAACCTTAAATATGCTTCTATCTACATCCCTTCCAGATGTTGGCAAACTAATTTAGCGTTTAGCTGTAATTCTATGATTAGTGAAGTGACGATTAAGGAAATAATTTGTAGATTCTAAAGCAGTGCTTATCCATTAGTAGAGTTTTTCTGAAGGCGTATGAATTATCATAGTTGCTTCATGTTTCCTTGTGACCCCGTTTTGACCAGACTTCAAAAATCCTAAGCTATTCTTAAAATCCACCCTGTAGCTTGTATACACTTGCACTTGGGTACTAGCCTATACTGAGTACTGATACGAGTATAATACCATTAAAGTTTTTACAATGACTTTAATTTTAATAAAATGTTCCTCACTTTCTGACTATAACAACATTGGTATCGGGTGCTCTGTTTCAGAGTAATTCTACCAGTACATGGGCACAGTATTGAACCCAATATCGGTGCATCGGTTCGTCTCTATCTTAAACCTGCTCGATTGATTACTGTAATATCAATGCTGGTAACTAAAACAGTCCGAGATCACAGTAAAAGCCGTAATAACAATTAAAACAAATAATAATCTGTGAAAATTATAATATAAATTAACTATTAAAATTATAAATAATGTGTAAACATAGCACATTACACTGCTGTAACTGTAGAGTCCCTTTCAAACTGTCCAGACTCAGTTGTTTAAACAGTGCTTGTTTTGGGAAGTCTCCACCTTCAGTCTTTTGTAACTGGTTATGAGCTCATTCTTACTCATTAACTTCGGTGTAGATGTGACCTGCATGAACATTGATTAAATGTAAAGGAAGTAAACTGCAAATGCCAGAGAAGTTCAATTCATTACTCAGCACTACAGCTTAAAATATAACAAGTACTTTGAATATTAAGATTTTTTTATTTTTTTTTTTCCTCTGCTCTGTTTGGCTTAACCAGTTCCTCTGTTTCTTAATATTACCCACACATGCGTGACCCAACCCATGCCGTAGGCTGGTGAGTGCCTCTGCACAACCTGTAGCCAGTAGTTGTTTCTTTCCACTGGCAGACGGTGGCCTTTGATCTCAAACATAGATCCACACATAGAAATTGACCATGCTAGCTGTGCCAAGTCAAGAATGTCATCATGGCCGGCACCTCGATCAGTCAGAGGGATCGCTGATGGCAGCAGAAGCTGATATGCTTTTGACATTCTCTCACTCACATACAGCCAGTCATTTCTGTACAGTGTCCAGTAAGACGAAAAGCACTGCTGACACTTGAATGCAAGTGCCCCATACTGATGACATTACTGTGAATCATCAACGACTGTATGTTGGCTGTGCCTTTCACTGCCCAAGCACAGATGTAGAAAATCTACATGGCTTATTCTGGGAGTCGCTGTCATAGCAATGACCCATGCAGTAGCTAAAATAAATGTAAGAAATGCATTACTGTTTGTATACCAGTATCAAAATCGGCAAATTTAATGGATGCTATTATTCTTTGTTTTGAGTATGTCCGAATAGCCATTTCAGTTTATTCCAAATGATGTGTCTTATTTAAATTTATCTGGGACAGTTCATCCACTGCAGATTTTGCAGTCACTTACAGAAATGCTTTTTTTTTAAAAGAACAGAAACCATCTGTTCACTATGAATTAGAGATGAGTTGGAGTGACAGACAGATGTCCTGGGCTACTCTTCAGTCCATGGACATGCTGAGCACAGCTCATTTGAAAACAATACGTTGTGACATTTTGCGAGCTCGAGCACAAATTCCGAGCCATGCTCTGAACATTTGATAATCCACTATAAAATTTGGACATTGGCATCACAATATGTTGTCTTTGCAAAGCTCATGCAGTGTGATGACACACAGCATTAAAATTCACCTGGGTTTACATGGTGTAGGTGTCTGTAATGCGTAAATCAGATTTACGTATTTATTTATGTAAAGGACTGCCATGTGTTGGTTATGTTAGAGGGACTATATTTAGCTGCAGGCGGCAGATAATGTTCTGCAAAACCTTCTCAAGGGTGCTGCAAGTTCCTTTATGGGCTTACTAATGCAAACACACACACACATCTGTCTTTTGGATAAAACCCAGTCCATTTTCATGCAAGGCTGGAGGGTTTATATAAAGCCACCCGTACAACTTTGCTTTATGATTAAATCTGTTGTCAAGCCCAGCTATACATTGAGACATAAAGTGGAGTTGCCATGGAACTAATTTTTTTTTCATTGTATTGTATCATTATGGCTAGAAAATGCCAACATGCACAGATCAGTCAAAATATGAAAACCTCACAAAACTGAATAACAAATAATTCTGGGTGAGTTTACGTGATCTTAACAATCCAATGACTGCAAAAATCCGATTTTGTCAGTAATTCGCTCAACGCTTTTCCAAGCACTTGGGTAACCATGTAATGGGAAACCTCCCGCTGTACACGACTCTACAAATAATCGGATTTGTACTTTGCAACCAGCCTGTAATCTCGCAGAAGTACAGGGGGGCAAAAAGGTATTTAGTCAGCCACTGATTGTGCAAGTTCTCCTATTTAGAAAGATGAGAGAGGTCTGTAATTTTCATCATAGGTACACTTCAACTATGAGAGACAAAATGAGAAAAACAAATCCAGGAAAAAACATTGTAGGATTTTAAAAGAATGTATTTGTAAATTCTGGTGGAAAATAAGTATTTGGCCACCCACAAACAAGCAAGATGCCTGGCTCTTACAGACCTGTAACTTCTTTAAGAAGCTCTTCTGTCCTCCACTCATTACATGTATTAATGGCACCTGTTTGACCTCGTTATCTGTATGAAAGTCACCTGTCCACAGCCCCAAACAGTCAGACTCCAAACTTAACCATGGCCAAGATCCAAGAGCTGTCAAATGACACCAGGTAGAAAATTGTAGACCTGCACTAGGCTGGGAAGAGTGAATCTACAATAGGCAAGCAGGTTGGTGTGAAGAACTGTGGGAGCAATTGTAAGAAAATGGATGACATTCAAGACCATTGATAATCTCCCTCGACTTGGGCCCCCATGCAAGAGCTCATCTTGTGGGATCAAAATGTTCATGAAAACTACACAGAGAGACCTGAGGAATGACCTGCAGAGAGGTGGGACCAAATTAACTAAATCTACCATCAGTAACACTACGCCACACTTAAACCAATACTTGTCCAGGCCAATCTGTAGTCTGCCAGAGAGCATGTGGATGATCCAGAAGAGGATTGGGAGAATATTATGTGGTCAGATAAAAATAAACAAACAATGAACTTTCCGGTAAAATCGGAGTTGCATCCCAATAACACCATACCTACTGTGAAGCATGGGGGTGGAAACATCATGTTTTGAGGCTGTTTTTCTGCAAAGGGGTTATAAAGTATTGAGCTGAACTTTTGTTATTGACCAAATACTTATTTTCCACCATAATTTCCTAATGTTTTTTTTTTTTAATCCTGTGATTTCCTGGATTTTATTCTCATTTTGTGTCTCATAGTTAAAGTGTACCTATGATGACAGTTAAAGACCTCCCATATCTTTCTCAATAGTAGAACTTGCACAATCAGTGGCTGGCTAAATACTTTTTTGCCCCCCTGTACATGACACACACTTCACTTACTTTATCTGCATAATCCTGGACAGAGTCAGATTTTAATGAATAAATAATAAGATTCTACAGATGCTGCATTTAATTTCAGGGTTGACAGAGCCCACAAGAAAAACAAGCAACCAGGTCTGTGGAAACAAGCCCAAAAGAATTGGATTCTCTGACAATGTGTGCCCAGCAATCATATTTGATTCTGCCAGCTGCTTCTGGGCTACGTTTGCGTGCATGAGCAGACTGGAATAGAAGAGACTGAAATCAGAGTAAGGGTACATGTGCTGATAAATCCGATTACTGGTCAGATTTCTTAATCTAATTTTTAGGCCACAAGTCGGTCTGAGAAAGCAAAGATTTAACTTATTGGTTTCCACATTCAGCTAGATAAAGTCAATATGTGCCAAGTAACATAAAGCCAAGTCTTTAGAGGACACAGACCGTTATTCAATTATTTGTAAATATTAATCTGCACACTTCCATTCATCATGCAGTTAGAAAAAAAAAAAGGCTGCTCTGTGGGATGTGCGTTAGCATCAGAAAGTCCAGCTCGCTTTGCTGGTGGTCAGCTGGGCCCTGCTCTGCGCTGAGAACTCCACTCCACCTTTTTCTGTCAGCTAGCGTGGGTCTCCAGTAGCTTTTTAATAAGCTTTCAGACCTGTAATTAATAATGGTATTTTGAGATAATATATACTTTTTCTGGTCATTTGATAACTGGTTATCACTTATATCAGCACGGTTAGAACACTTCTCAACCAATCAGATTGTGAGGTCGGAACTAACTGTTGTATAAACTTGGGTAACATGTACATGCTGTTAGTAGTCCGGTTACTGGTGTTATTCTATTTCATAATCATGATTTCTAGTACCCTGTATACATGACCAGTTGAATAAACACACTCTGGTTCATAGTGAATTGGATGTTGATCAGGTGGTGGATAAAAAAGAGTAAAAAAACATCAGCCCAAATCATTTAAATATATTATTTTTGATAGTAAGTATTCATAAATCTGTTATAAAGGCATAACACTGCAAGATTCAGTACCTCATTTGCAATGCAGGACCTCACCTCACCCTAATTACTGGTTGTTAGAAATGTGATGCAGGCTAAATGCTTTTTAATGCTATGTGGTGAAGAAAAAAAGTGTAACACCCTTTTGCTTTGGATTTAAAGAGATCCTTATTGTTCTAGGAGCCCCAGAAGACCTTTTTATAAAGGGCAGGTCAGTGCTTCATTACGGTTAGGTGTTTTTTTTCCATAAGGTCATAGTTAGGCAAAGTGAAAATGGCACCATTTAGTACAATGGTCAGGATTTATTTTGAATGGATTATTAAAACATATTTAGCATGATCCATTTAGGTACTTTTTTTCTGTTACTGTTTTGTTTGAGGCTAGTGACAGTAAAGCAAGTAGGTATATGTTTATGTTAAATTAGTTTTAAACTAGCCACCTGTAACCTGTGCTAGTGTTTGGTAAGACTGTGCTATCACGTCTGCTTCTAACAGGAATGATCTACAGTAATAAGGCACCTATAGAGATATTATTTAAATGAATACTCTTTCACACAACTTACCCAAGACTAGACTTCCTAAACTGTAAAGCTTATTCTGATTGCACTGCTTTATTAAAGTACCTATAAATGTGGATTATAGTGTTTCTCAGTGGTAGTTTGGCAGCCCTGGGTCACTTTCAGTGCCTACATTATGAAAAAAAGCTGATCACTTATAACAGATAAGAGATATAACTGTCCAACCCCCAACAAATAAATAGATCTGTTTTTTTTTGTTTGTTTGAGTGCAAGACTGAGGCTTTTATATTATTGGATATCACTTTCTTTGGGTTTGAAACGATCTTAAACATTGTTGCGGTACAATTTGGGCTGCTATTTTGCAAATATTTGTTCTTTTCATTTTATTCCTATGCCTTTTTCTGAGTGAGAATTTTCTTGGTACAATAGAACAAAAAAAGCTCTTTAGTATAAGCTATACAAACAAACGTCTCCCACTAATTTTTAAACCGCATACAAGTACCCACTTCAAACGCCTTTTGATTGTAAGGGAGATTTTTCAGTCTATAAGAGTATGCAGAGATATACAAAAGAAAAAAGGAAACTCGTGTTCAAACAGGACATTTGATTCCTAGTAAAACTTTGCCCTGTGTACAACTACCTACAGTGTGAGGCTGTTTTTGCTCGATTAGACACCACCTCCATGCCAAGAAGCTGTTTGGAAGGCGTGCCAGCAAAAGCCTTTCCTTTCATCTAACCACAAACATAAGCACCTGAAGTTCCTAAGGTGGTTCTGGAACTTTTAATAGCTAGTAGCAGTCATACATAAATGTACCACATAGGCCTATGCAGTCATAAGCCCCTGGAAACGCAAAAACTGCCATATCACTAAATGTAAAGTTGACTGCTTACTTACTCTACAGTATTATGTGTATCCAGATAATGGCTGCTGGAATTTAAACTTCGCAGACTGCCAAGAAGCTCCATTCTATGAGTGCATTCCAAATGAGTGTCCCTCTCCTTTGTGTTTGTATACTGTCATTTTGTGATTACACTAAATAGGCCTGAACACGAGTGTGTATGATTTAGTTTTGATATAACCTTGTGTCGGCCATCAATTGACACCAAAGTTATTTGACACCTGGTGACCTTTAGAAACCATTGTTTTAATTCTGGACTAACTTCAGCCTGTATTCGGTTGTTAACAAGTTGATGGTTCGGCAAGTGATTGAATCACATCTGAGTAATCAGAGCACAGGAATGTGGCTGAATTTTTCGGAGCTTTTCTTGGAATGGGGTAGAATACAAATACCTATAAAAATAGTGTCAAAAGACCTCTCTTGCCCAAGTCTGTATCTTACACTCGGGGCTTGCTCTCTTTCATATGTTAAGTAAATATTGTAAAAACATTGCTGGTCCATGCGAATAAGCTATGGTTTTGAAGGCACTAGCTATTAAAATGTTCTACATGTCTGTAAGGCAGTGTTTAAAGTCCTTAAATCAGGGCTATTAAATGAGTAGCTTTGGATATAGTTGCATTTTTACTAGACGTTTGATTGCTTCTGTGATCAAATCTTCAGATCTTTAGCTTGCGCACATCAGGTTTTCATTTTGTCCGTGTATTTGCATCATCGATAGTAACATCATTATGTAACGAGTGACTATTAAAAACAATCACAATTGGTGTATGGAACTGTGTATGGTTATGGGCTGGTTATTGGCTGATATAGAGAACCAATCTAATATGGCTGTTCTTAAAGTAAATCAATATAAATATCATTTAAAACTCACTGCATCTAACATGAGACTGTAACTAAATAAGAGGAGTCCTAAAATTAAAAATGTATAAAAGAAATAACACAAGAGAATGAAAAAACAAGAATGAACTGTGTGAAGCTTGCATCTTCTGACTCTGTGCAGCTTTACTTGCTCTGGTTTCCTTCCAAAAGACATGCATTAAGTTACCAGGTCACTTAAAAATATCCCAAAATAAATATGCCTGACTAATATTAATGTAACCTTGTTCCTGCTGTGCATAGCCATGTATGCTGATGTGACATTAAATACACAAATTGCAATTTTTTGCTTACATAGCTGACAGTAACTTTAAAAGGAAAAGTTCCTGCACAGGGCTTTTATTCTGATGCAGCTTTCTGTAAGTTAATAAAGGTGTTTACGTGTTTTAAGCCAAGACAGCCCACGGCCAAGAGTTGGTATTGTATGTCTATTGGACTGCATATAGGAATATAGGTACAGCTGTGTGGTTCAGTAGCACAAAACATTGTGTGGATCTCTTTGATCCATCTTTTATCTATACAGAGTGGCCAGGAGCACATTCATGGAAAGTAGACTAAGATCTGCATATTGTGATGCACTGTGGTGATATTGGGGTTGGTGGAAGTGCTTTGAACAATGTGACAATTTAATGACGCCAACTCTGCAAATGCTGGGCATACTTGTTCAGCACTCCTAAAGTAACTAAACCGCTTTCAAACTGATCACAAGGAACTGCTCTACAGTCTGTCTTGATGTCATTTTTGGGAGCAAAAGCTGAACTATACAATAACTGAGCAATTGGCCTTGTGCTGATGCATTTCCAGGGTATGTGCTGTAACAAGACTGACTGCCTCACCGCTCCAAGATACCTGGTTCGATCTTGATCCTTGGCTCTGTCTGCGTACAGTCTGCATGTCCTCCCTGTGCTTCCGTGGGGTTTCCTAGGGTATTCCAGTGTCCCTCCACATTTCAAAGATTTGCTTGTAGGGGGGCGTCACGTGACCCAGTGGAAGATGGCAACTTGAGATTGAGCTCCGCTCCGTTTACTTTTCATTTTTGGTGCTACCCTCTTTAAAATTACTTTGATCACCATCAATTTCTCCATAAACTATGATAGAGGATGCATCTTTCCCCAGGTCTCTTATCAGGTTGCAAGGTGATAAAGATTATCTTACTTGACATTATTTAATTTCAACACATTATTCAGTTATTTTGTTATTGTTACTATTACCTCTAATATTACTATTTATTTTTTCTATCCTTTTTTTGAGATCTGGGTGAACACTAATTTAATGTAAAATTCCGGAGCGCTGTTTGTGTTTTACTATTATTTTACAGTGTACACAGAGTTTAGGGTAACTGATTTTTGTTAGTCTTGTTTGGAAGTTGTCATTGCAGTGGTCTGTTGACCAAGTTTTGTCCGATGTGTCCTGCCGTTTGGGGACGGGGCTGGTAGAGGGTGGGAAGGGTTGTTTGAGGGGTTTTTTTTGTGTTTGAAAAATCTAAAATCGTTGCACTCGAGGTTCTAAATCTATTCTGGATGGCGCATTACCACATAGCGGTTACACTCTTTTTTTTTTTTTTTTTTTTTTATTTTGGAATGAATGTAAATGATTCCTTTAAATGTATAACTTAGACTGTAAAAGGTTTAGGGCATGTTATAAAGAGGAAAAATATACTAACGTTTCTTAAAGGGGAGAGCGCATCGGTTGCCATGATTCAGGAAACGCATCTGTCAGACGTTGAGCATACGAAACTTAAAAGAGAGTGGGTGGGACAAGTTTATTTCTCATCCTATAATTTAAATCCGAGGAGACGAGGTGTGGCTATATTAATCATAAACATTTGCCATTCACTTTTGAAAAACAAGTAAACGATCCCGAAGGTAGATACATTCTAATATCTGGACTTTTATACGGACAGCAAATCACCATGCTCAATATTTATGCACCAAGCGAGGATTGTCCTACATTTATATATGATATAATCCTATTGTTTAATAATAATCATAAAAACTTGGGTATTATGGCTGGGGACTTTAATTGTACTTCAATCAAAATTTGGACAAATCTTCTCCTCTGACAACCAATACTAAATCCTCATTGGTGCTCCGCAAAATGTGTAAAAAGTCTGTACTGGTTGATATTTGGAGGAAATTAAATCCTGGAGTCAGGGACTATACCTTCTACTCTAACCCCCACAGCTCATACTTACTCATTGATTATATTTTTATACCCAACAGCTCAGTCCACCTCGTAACAGCCAGTAAAATAGGCCCTATTGTTCTGTCGGACCATGCTCCTGTATATATACATATGAAATTGGACATTCTAAAATCTAATAACAAGAATTGGAGATTTAACTCTTCTCTGCTTACTAACTCAGCATTCTGTGATTTTATGCGTCAGCGTATTTAATATTTCTGGGAAAATAATAAACATTCCCCAGTGTCATCGGCTACCTTGTGGGACGCAGCTAAAGCCACAACCAGGGGCGACATTATATCCTATTCCTCATCACTAAAGAAGGCTCAAATTAAAGAACGATTGGATCTGGAGGCAGAAGTTGTGAGATTAGAACAAATGCATAAATCTTTTCCCACTCAGCTCAACTGGTCGTTGCTATGTCAAACAAGAGCTAAACTTAATTTGAATTATACAAATCATATAAAAAAAATTGCTCCATTTTTCAAAACAGAAATCTTATGAATTTGGCAACAAATCAAGTCATCTATTAGCATACCAGCTGAAGAAAGAACAGAATGAGAGTGTTATTAAATCTTTAGAAAATACTGATGGCTCTGTGACATATGATCCATTAGTTATAAACAGTTCCTTTAAGAGGTTTTTTCAGTCCCTTTATGTACCAGAGAACACAGCATCAGAAACAAATATTCTATCCTTTCTTAACAAAACTTCTCTCCCTGCTCTGTCTGATGATGACAGGGTCGATCTAAATTCCCCTTTCTCTCTTGAAGAAATTTTCCAGGCATTGCAATCTATGCCTTCTAATAAATCCCCTGGTCCTGACGGCTATTCACCAGAGTTTTTTAAAGCTTTTTGGCCTGAGCTTTATACAATATTGCTACCTGTGTTTAATGACCTTCTTGAGCAGGGCTTAATACCTGATACTTGGAAAATGGCAACCATTTGTTTAATTTTGAAATGAAACAAATGATCCTCAGAATTGTGCATCTTACAGACCAATAAGCCTATTAAATACTGACTGCAAAATCCTAGCTAAAGTACTTGCACGTAGGCTGGAGGTAGTTCTGCCTAAGATAACCAAACCAGATCAAACTGGGTTTGTGACAAAACGATATGCCTCTGATAATATACGCCATCTACTAAATATTGTGGATTTTGTAAATGCATCTAAACACCCGGCTCTTACTTTGTCACTTGACGCAGAAAAAGCCTTTGACCGAGTGGAATGGCCCTTTCTTTTCGCAAATTTTATGAACTTAGTAAAACTTCTGTGCTCTGACCCCCGCGCCACAGCTTTAACCAACGGGCAAATATCGCAAGTTATTTATGTGAAAAGAGATACAAGACAAGGGTGTCCTCTTTCACCTCTCATCTTTTCTTTGGTAATCGAACCACTGGCTGAGCTCATAAGGACAGATCCCGGTATCTCGGGTATCGAAGTGGGAATGGAGGATCACAAAATTTCTCTTTATGCCGATGACGTTTTGCTCTTTATCTCCAAACCTGCTCAATCACTTCCTGCACTACTAAATGACATTGACCGCTATAGTAAACTCTCTGGATATAAAATCAATCTTACAAAGTCTATGGCTTTACCGTTTAACACCCCCATCGGTCCTTCCACATCTCTGACAGCTTTTCTCGGGGACGATTTCCCATTTAATTTGGCCATCAATGGGTTTAGTTATCTATGCATTTTCCTAATGCCAAATCTTAATGATCTGTTTTTTAAAACTATCTGCCCCTTGTGAATAAGATAAAGACTGATCTGGGTGCCTGGTGCTCTCTTCCTTTGTCTTTTTTTGGCAGGATAAATGTTTTGAGAATGAATGTCCTTCCCCATTTTTTATATTTATTTCAATCTCTGCCCTGCTACTTACCCGAATCATTTTTCAAAGACCTAAACAGCCAGTTTTCAAAGTTTATCTGGAACAACAAAAAACCTAGACTTCAATTAAGTACCTTAATGAAACCTAAAAAGAAAGGGGGCGCTGGTGTAGCAAATCTGCAGTTATATTACTGGTCAGCTCAGATCAAGCACGTTATTAGTTGATGTGCCAACAGAACTACCTCATTGTGGGTGAATATGGAATCCATGACATGTTCTCCTCTTTCTCTTAGTTCCTTACTATTTATTAATAAGGTAGAGAAACTGGAAAATGCTTCTAACTCTTTTACCATGTCTAGTACTCTGATGACCTGGAAAGATGTTAAAAAGTATCTACAGATACCAAGATGGTTCTCCTTGTCATCTCCAATTGCGTTTAATCCTGATTTCCCCTCTCAGCTGCATAGTATAGGACTCACTAAATGGTATAGCCTGGGAATCACACGGATATCTTGTCTGTTTTCAGATGGTGTCATGTTGCCCTTTTCCGTTATAATGGAGAAACAAAGTCTGTCAAAATCAGACTTTTTTAAATACCTTCAATTAAGACACTTTCTTAAGTCCATCTTAGATAAGGGGGAATTAAGAATGGATCAAACAGAGGGACATGGAATTGGAGTTTGACCAGGATCTGTGGGCTTCTGCTTGTTTGGGTCTATATCTTAAATGTACCTCAATTAATGTGCATGAGCTTAACTTAAACAGATTCTGTGAATGAGCTTAAACACCAGTTGTTTTTGGACCTGTGACAAAATTAGCTCATTTTGGAGGGCAATACATTTTGTCATGGAGGACATTTTTAACATTCAGTTTACCATGTCTCCTACACTGTATCTTTTGAACATTGAGATTGACGAAACATTTGATTACACTGGTTAACAGCCAAAATGTTTCGGGCATCAAACCAGTTGTTCTTAACTAATTTTGGGGTGCTGAG